>SZWC01018539.1:35770-48118 GCA_023375785.1 Penium margaritaceum
GCGGGCGTGGGGGAAGGAGACGGGAATGGAAAAACAAGAGGGGAATGGCAAGGCAAGAGAGAGGAACAGAAGGGACGGGTGAAGGTTAGAAGGACAGAGGGGGAGACCGAGTGGGAGGGGACGAAGCGGGAGACGAGGGCCAGACGAGGCGATGGAAGAGCAGACACACGAGACGCAAGAACCACGCAGACAAGACAGGACAGGACAGGCAAAGGAGAAACGGAGACAACACGGGAGAGGGGTGCAGAAATGAGACGAGGCAACGAGAGGAGGAAGGCGGACACGAGCCGCCGAAGGTGCGCACACAAGGCGCCGGAGATGAGTGAGGAAGAGAGATGGATGAGGACAAAACGAGTAAAGGAGGGGAAAAAAGGAACGAGCTCACCGAAGGGACGAGGAGAAAATTGATGCGGAAGGGAAGGAACGCCCGGAAGACCGAGGATGAAGATCCCCAACGAAGTTAGAGTCCCGCAAACATCCACGAAGGCAAGTGTCGAAGAACGAGCACAGGTGGGAGATTCAACAAGTCACAACATGTGGTGGAAAGAGGTAAATGGAAGGACAAGGCCTACTTGAGCGTGTTTACCACTCTCGTGGAGGAAGCCGATAGCTTCACAGAGAGCAACGGTACCCAGACCTTCCGGTACCCAGAGTGCTTGATGTTGGAGTACTTGCACGATGGTCTTGCCAACAAGAAGCTAAAGGACAAGACCACCACGACCGTAACAGGCCAAGCTTGGACAAGTTGGAGGGCATTGCGAGACTACAAAAGCAAAGTATTTTCAGCGAACCCAAAGCACTACTGAGATGCACGGCCAAACGCGCGTGCACAGCAGGGGCACGATGCACGCATGGAGGCTGCAAGGGCTGGAGGGAAAGCCGAGCAGCGGGACGGGGTCAAGGGCAAGCAGCCGCCAAACCCCTCAGCCAAGAAGACTGGTGGGAACAAACTCCCCAAACACAAGCGTGGCCACGACAATGACGAGGTGAGGGTGGCGCGCGAGCATCGTAACACGACCTTCCATGAGGGACTATGCCACAACTGCATGCAGCTTGGACACTTCAAGGCTCAGTGCCCGGAGGCTACTAGCGGTGGACAAGAGGCCACGGCGTTAGCCGCAGCCGTACTACCTCGTGGGGAGGCTGCAGCAGGATGCAGCGGACAGGGTCGTGGACAGGGTCGCGATCGCGGGAATGGGCCTGGCCGTGGTAACGAACAAAGATGTGGGACGGGTTTTCCCATCCCTGAGTGATGTTAGTGGAGACTACTCAAGGGCAAAACCTGGTCAGGAGTGTGGGTTCATGTTGTAAGACGAGAATGTTCAACAATTTGAGTTTTTGGGGAGTTCAAATTTTTGTGTTGTTTTCTCCCCTCTCATTTTGCACTTGCTGATCGACATTGCCCACTAAATCTTACATCATCGTACGATTTTCATGACCAAACCTGCTTAGTAGTGGCGACACCCGGCACTATGAAAGAATTGTGTAACACAGTGATTGAAGCAAACGCCCTCAAAGCAATGAAGTTGATCACGTTCGCGGTACCTCTAGTCGATGATTTCCACCCAGTGAAATCTAAAGAATGGAAGGTGCTAGCCGAATTCACACGTTCCCACAAAATGTGGACTAGAGTAGGTGAATCATGGGAATTGCGGCGTTTGTTGTCTAGATTCCGTTTTTATCACAAACTCGGTTTGTCATCGCCGAGCCTGTTGACTCGGAAGAGTAGAGAAAACATGAGGATGTAGTTCAAAGGAAACCTAGTTGGTGCCTCTGTGAATGTACTCGCAGACAATGGAGGAGATGACTCCTTTGTTAGCCTTGGCTTTACCCCACAGGTCGGCCTGAAGTATGAGCCATCGAGTGGCACAGTTGTCTTCGGTGACAATGGTACGGTACCCGTGATCAATACTTGTAAAGCAAAAATTTGTACTCGAGGGTACACATTGAGTGTCACGTTGAAGGTACTCAACCTTCTTGACCTGTTTGACTTAGTGCTAGGGGATCCCTGGCTCCGTGAAAACAAGGCTCTAATGTGGTCTGAATCAAAGCGTTCGATACTCTAAATAGAACAGCATCGCTTTATGTTGGTTATGAGTACGAAATTATCGCTGACCCAACTCAAAGTCAATGCCAACTTGTCTACGATGCAGGTCAAAAGATGTATTTGACAAGGTTGTCGATACTTCTTGGCTCAGTTATAGAAATAGGGGGATAATGTGAAAAAAACATGCCACAAGAGATCAAATCCGTATTGGCAAATTTCTTGGATGTATTCCAAGACCCACCTGTTGGGCTTCCACCAGAAAGACACACGGGCCACACGATTCCATTGCAACCTGAGGCGACCCCTCCGTACAGACCCATGTATCGCCTTAGTGCAGTAGAAAGGTGAGAGGCCAAATACCAATTTAAATAGTACCTTGCAAAGGGATGTATCAAGCTAAGTAGTTCGCAAATGGTGCGCCAGTCATTTTTGTGAACAAAAAGAACGGTGGTTTGCGCATGTGTGTGGATTACCGGGCGTTGAACAAGCTGATGATGAAAAATCGATTCCCTTTACCGTGAATCGAGGACCTTTGTCTCAAACTCCAAGGGGAAAAGGTATTGTTGTCCTTGGATTTTTCTCAAGGGTACCATCAAATATGCATCACAAAAGATGATGTGCCCAAAACCGCATTTCGAACGCACATGGGACACTATCACTTTTGAGTGTTATGCTTTGAGCTTACAAATGTTCCGGCAACCTTCCAAGGAGGAATGAACCAAATGTTTGCTAACCAACTGGATCAGTTTGTCTTGGTTTACCTGGACGACATCCTAGTTTTCTTCGAATCAATGGAAGAGTACATAAAACATCGGCACGAAGTCCTCGCGACCCTTTGAGAATATAATTCTATGCGAAAGTGAGCAAGTGCAAGTTTGCACAAGATGAGCTCGAATACCTTGGACACGTCGTCTGCAAGAACGGCATCCATGTTGACCCACAAAAGGTCCAAGCCGTTGTAGACTGGCCACGCCCAGAAAATATTGGATAGATTTGTTCTCCTCGGCCTTGCAAACTACTTCCAACCTTGTATGCAAGGGTGTTCGACCCTTGTAACACCGCTGACCAATCTCGTGCAAAAGGACATGCAATGGGGATGGGCATCTGATTTCAAGAACGCTATTCTCAAAGTCATAGAGCTTCTATCCAGAGCTCACGTCCTAGCTCCTCACATCCATACAATTGTGGGAGGTTCGATGTGATGCATCGGTAGTAGGACTTGGAGCCGTCCTCATGCAGAACAGTCACCAAGTTGCGTATGAGAGTAAAAAGGCTAATCCGCGTGGAGACGCGGTACACGACTAGGAATCAAGTGCTCCTTGTTGTAGTACACGCTTTCAAGGTGTGGCGTTGCTACCTCAAGGGTGTGGAAGGAGGTGTGATGCTTGTGACCGACCATAACCCATTCGCGTTTTTCCAAACACAACCGGACCTATCAAAACGACAGGCACGTTGGAGCGAATACCTAAGTCGATTCTCGTTCACATGGGAATATAGGCCAAGATCCATCAATGTGGCTGATCCACTAAGCCGAGAGCCTATGGAATTTAAAGCAACCACCGAGGTCGGCGGATGTTTTATGGCCATTACAACAACAAGAGTACAAACACCTAATCCCCCTTCACCTCTGCGGCAGCCACCGCGAGAGATTATCCATTTCTGTAAACAGGATCCGAATGGGATACTTTGTAGATTCTTGAAATTTGGACAAGTACGGATAAGTGGAGGCCGCGGGAATCTTCTGGCACGGAGAACAAGTTGCTTTGTCAAACCTTCGAGCAAAGATTATCTCCTAGTTCCACGACCCGCCAATCGCAGGTCATGTGGGACCTTGAAAGACCGGACAGACACTCTCGGACCACTATTGGTGGCCAGGTTGGAGTATCGATGTCTGCAAGTATTGCATGACATGCGACCCATGTCTTCAGAATAAGGCTAGTAACAAGAAGCTTGTTGGACTCCTCCAACAGCTTCCCATTCCTGCGACTCCATATGGGTCTGTCAGCATGGAATTCATTACTGGTTTTCTAGACACGGCCCATGGCCACGATGAAATACTAGTGGTTGTGGAGCTTCAGACAAAGATGACACACTTCATTCAAAAAACCACTTATGTGAATGCAAAGGAGACCGCTTGTATCTTCTTTGAGGGTGTCATAAAGTACTACAACTTGCCATTGCGCATTATCTTCGATCGAGTTTGGAAACTTGCTAGTAAGTTTTGGCAAAAGATGCACAAGTACTTCGGTAGCGAGTAGTAGATGTTGACAATGTTTCACCCTCAAAATGATGCATAAACAGAGCGCATGAACTGCACTCTGGAACAAATGCTCCGCATGTACATGGACCCTGTCATGAATGCCCAAGACGAACTCATAGCGCTGACAGAGTTTGCCGTGAATAACTCGGTGAACGAGTCTACAAAGTTCACACCATTTTTGTTGAATAGTCGACGGCATCTAGTGGTGCCCTCTTCATTGGTAAAGAGTGGGAATACATGAGGACATGTTCCTTTAGCTGAAGCCTTTACCGAATGCATTGACTCCTTGTTACAGGAGGTGAAGGGTCACCTTCAAGCTCCTCGACAACGACAAAAGGCATATGCCGACAAAAGTCGCCGTGAGGTCTCGTTTGACATCGCTGACAAAGTGTTACTGGGCAATATGAATTTTCGGTTGACATCGCCATGGGCGCAAAAACTTCTACCGAGGTGGATTGGGTCATTTCCCATTGTTGCACGCATCAGCCAAGTGACCTACCGATTGCTGCTTCCACGAGTAAGAGGATACATGATGTGTTTCATGTGAGCTTCTGGGCTCCATACACAAAAGCACGATCCATTCACCCACCATCGAAAGTCCTTGCTACAGATGGCCAACATAAGGTTCTTTGCCTATTCTAGCACCGTTAGCGTACTCTCCGGTCACCAGTTGTTAGGGAATACCTAGTTCATTCGGCCGGATGTGGATCTAAACATAACTCATTAGAGCTGGCTGGCAACTCGCATAGATTGATGTGTGTCAGGAGGCACCACCTAAACGTGGAAACGTGAACAACACTTTTGCAGGAAGGCATTCATGGTCTACAACCATAGGAGGTTGGGGACGTCAAACATGGTTGTCACGCGGACACTCCAACCTAAAGGGGGAAGGCCGATAGCCGTGCTGATGGACAAGCTACAGCTTTGGTCCAAGTGCCATGCACATGTTCATGTTTAGCCAGTGATTGAAATTATTCAATTTTCTTTTACAATCATGATTAATCACTTTCTAACAATCTTACTAGTTGTTCACGAACTGGGACAGTTCATAATAGGTGGGCACGAATGTAGCGGGACGGCCGGTTCGGCCCTCCCTCCTCGCTGTAGCAAGGGGTGGTTGCGCACCACCCCTCACGTCTTCGAGCGCTAGCCGGTGGCCAGCATTTTGCTGACTGCCGTTCACTTCGCTACTAATTGGCGGGACGGCTGGCTGGATGGCTGACGACAGGCCAAGCGACCGGTCGGCCACCAGCTGGCTTGCCGCCGGCCACCCGCCAGTCGCCAATCGCGACCTCAGCCCAATCGGTGGTTGTGGGGCCACAAGGGCCTCGATGGTGAGCCCTTGTGTCCTTATGCCCTTGCCTCTCCCTCGCCCTCCTTTTAGGCGAGTAAGCAAGGACAAGGGATAGGGGGGGGGTAAGAGCGAGAAGCGAACGAGAAAAGTCGGCGCAAAATCGCCAATTGTGCCTCGCACGCGACGATCTCGCACCAATGTGTCAGAAACAAAACTCGATTTTGTCCAGGATAAACTATGGGTTTTGAAACTGAAAAACTCGTGCAACTGCACGAGTTTGAAGTATAAACCTCCCAGTTTGGGTCCCAAAACCAAGGGTAAGGTTATAAACGGAAATGGGCCTCCGTTGACTCGAAAGATTTTAGTCCATGTGCTCTGGGTGGTTGATGATGATTGCTCCTTAGGCCACTTAAGGGGAAAACCCCTGACGTAGAATGAGAATGCCATTTTGCAAACTTTGATGACGTCTCCAGAGTAGGAGCGAGAGACACGGTTTGTTACAGATGGAGTAGCAGTTGTTTGGATAGCATTCTATATTATAGATTCCACCTTACACAGAGGCAGTCTATTTATATTGAAGAGTTGACCTTGTTGACTTATCCTCCTGAATGCCAGAACATTGTGATGTATATAAGTTGTACCAAACTTAATAGATGATAACTTTGTTCAAGATGACATCACTGTGTTACTGTACTTAAATTCCCGTTTTGAGTTACGTTTATGAGGAACTTTCTCTTGGTTTCTTACGTAGAGTGTTTTGTTCAGTAATTCCTCTTCCAATGATTTGGCAAGTTATGTGTAGTTGGTGTTGATCCATTTGCAACCAGCTGGGAGATCTTCTCCAAAACACTCTGTGAGGGATGGATCCTTAGATGAACTTTCATGCCTTTGTAAAGAAAGTTACAACTGTTGCATTCTTTTGTTACTAGGCAATCCAATAAACAGATGTTGGCCTCCCTTTAACTGCTCCAATTTGAAGAATAGTGTGCAGAGAAGTGTGATATTTTGTACATTAGGATGCTCCAACTATTCTTTGATCACGTGCTTGATTTTGCTGGAGGTAGTGGTTAAATCCATCACCATACATAAAATAATTTAAACCGTGGTAGTATAGGAGAATTGGAGGTATAACAAACGAGCTTCAATTTGTTTGTTTTTATATGATGCAATCGAAGGTTAGGTGGACCCTGTATTTGTTGAGATTCATACTCTTGTGCAACATCGTACTTGTTCACAAATAAATGTTCAAATGTAGAAAATGATTGAAAGAACTTCACTCGATGATACCTTGAACCTGGTTTTCTACTTTCCCATTCAATCAGGTCAAGCTTGAGATAAGGCTCTCCATCCTTGACTTTGTCTTACTAGTGTAGGAAGACTCTTTATACATGAGTTGGAGTAATTGTGAACAGAAACCCATATTGTGGAAGCTCAAATTAGATGCGAAACAACCTTAAATGTTCAAAACTGGCCTGATTTGTATGAAGTTGGTGTTTTTTGAGGTGGTGGATTCAAAATCTTGAATTGATCCAAAATCTTCAAAGTTATGATGGAAGTGAATGAGTTTGCACCCATTTCCAAGTGTCGGGATGGACTTCATTGTGAAGAGGTACTCTTGAAGACGACATAATGCTTATGCTATTCAACAATGTAGCAAGTAGATCCTTCGGAGGTAAATGTTCCTGTTGGCAACGACATAAGTGAAGTGAGTCAAAAGCTCACCCATGAATAGAAATCTCGTGTATTTGTGCTTGAATAAAGACCTCTCAATATGATGAACGATGAAAGAATGGTTTGACCAAGCTAAAAGTTTAAGAAGTTTTACTCTTTAACATTGAATACAATGGTTAACATCCAACCACGCCTATTGTAACACCATGACCATACACTTCACATGCGGGTTGCTAGGAAAAAACCCGTTCTCATGGTCACTTGTGGATCCTGATACACATTACAGTGGCTTCAACATCATTCCCCCACTATAGTTTTCAATAAATGTAGGAGCAAACTAGCAACTTGAATGGATGGACACATATTTTAAGGTATCATTTGAATTCAAGTCCAGTGAATAATAGTCTTAAAAAAAATTATTCATGGATGAATAGACACAAGCATTTGGGGACGCGTAAGGTGGTTATCATGTACATCCTTCGTGCAAAGGGGGGGAGGGCTCAAGGGTTTAGAGGATTTATAGGTTATAGCTTTGGTGAATACATTTTTGCACGTGTTCGTGTTTGTGCTTGTGAATGAAAAATATTGATCTATGTGTATAGTTTTTCTAGTTATACTATTATACACCTTAGCTTGATGTTCATGAATGAGGATGGTTCCAAATAAATGGAAGGGGGAATGTTCCATGGGACGCCCTAGTGCGGCATTTCCTCGTCCCAACAATAGGCAAACCTCTTGTTTTCCATTAGCCAAATTGGTGACGTTCTGGTTGGGTGACAAGAGGTTAATGAAGAGACGGACCACCAACTATTTAGACTTCAAGCAAGGAAAGGTCGCTTGATTAGTAGCTAGGAGGACATAACCCCTTTAGGCACGAGGCACGTGGCCTTTAGCCCTTCAGCTGGCACCCTTCTCCTTTCCATTGAGGGCAAGCAAGGATGAGTCGAGGGTGGGGGGGGGGGGGAGAGAGAGAGAGAGAGAGAGAGAGAGGGAGAGAGAGAGAGAGAGAGAGAGAAGTAGAGAGAGAGATATAGAGAGAGAGGTAACGAAACACACACACACACATAGGGAGAGAGAGAGGGAGAGAGAAGAGGGAAAATAGGCGGTGTGTGTGAGAGAGAGGGAGAGAGAGAGAGAGGGGGGGGGGAGAGCATGGTATAGGTTGTGGCAATCAGCTAACCACCTGTTTAATTTGAGCAAACGAGGTAAAGGTCACTTGTCACCATCTCCCCTTTCGTTATTCTTATTAGTAGTTTCCATGGACGCATGATCAAGGGAGGAAGTTTGCTTGCCATAAGATTTTATGCCGTGGTGTAAGAGATGTGTGAAAGCTACTTTTGGCATAATGCAACAGATTGGATGGAATCCTTGGTTCAAGTAGCGTAAGGCATAGTGCTAGAGGGTCTTCGTCCCTTAAGCCATCTCGTCTAATTGCACTGGAAGGACCTCCACTCCAGCCACGTGGCACTGACTGCGTGCTACAGTCCCCTCGCTTGAAGTGATTTGTCTTCATCATCCAAAAATTAGTCTCAAAGCCTTGTGTTTTGTTACCAAATTAGCGGATTGGATGGAATCCTTGGCTGACTAGGCCAAAGCTTCGGTTTTGGCCTAGTTGGCCAATGATTCCTCCCTATCGGCAACATGTTTTCGGCATGAAAATTATAAATGTCTTACAACCATCATGTTGAGGGTCAAGAACCAGAGGGTGAAGCAAAAGACAAGAAGGGCCCCTAGAAACTTAAATGTTTTCAGATTTCCTGGACAAGGCGAATGTCAAATTTCCCCAGAGTGACTTTGATTGGAAAACCCTCCAGAAATACAAGCAAACTTATATGAGGACCAACGTTTTTTTGCGGTCAATGAGCCTTTGTTAAACGATAGTTTGAATGTTTGCAAAGAACATTTACGGTGACGGTTGTGTGGCCACAAAACACATGTGGCATCACTCGCAGAGAAAAGTCGTGGATGGTGATATGGGAAATCAAATGCAAAGGCAGGATTGTTCACCATGCCACGTTTTTTGTGTTGCAAAACTGAGGGTTTGTCATTCAAACTACTCTCAGACGGTGTGTTGGGACTGGACCAAATGAATATGGAGGATTTTCTATTTTCACGGGTAGAAAGATGTTCAAGGCGCGTCAAGTGTTTGCGTGATGAATTCATGTAGTTGATAAGGGAATGCGTCAATACACCAAGGGAATAAGGGTGGTCTCACACGGGTTCGAGCACCTCCGCCATGTATCCGCACGTGTCCGCCACGTCTGAAACTTCCACGTGGCGATTAGTGAAGGTATTGCTAGCAAGGTGCTCTCACATCGGACAGCCTGGCAACTGCACCAAGCAATAGTTGGCAACAGTTGGCGTTTGTATGTGCGACAGTACTTTTCCTCAGTTTTTGCAACACTGGCATGCACGAAAGTCCGTCTCGTCACCTCGCTATGTGAGCGACGACGACAACAGTGTGCCGCGACTCGGGAGTTGGTGCCGAGTTGCTACAGCTCGAAGGCAATAGCAACTCCTAGCAACTCTGGGTCGCCTCGCCAAGAGGCGAGGCGTCCTAGAGCCCACCTTTTGTGCTCTAATCGACACACATCTAGACACCACAAAAAAGTATAGTACCCTACAAAAACAAATTGGATGGGATTTGGAATATACCTTGTCAGAGTCCACCCAAACCGGAGGTGTTTGCCTCTTATACCGTAAACCTGACAAAATGAGCCACGTTCTATCAACTAATACAGATAACACAAAGATCCTACAATGTAACTTCGAGGTCCACGGTTCTCCTATGACACTAACCTCTATATATGCATCTGCCTTACTAAAGCAGAGGAAAACGTTCTGGAAAGACCTAGACAGCTTCTTGCAAAATCACCCAACAAATTTTTTACTTGGGGATTTCAACTCCACTTCTGAGGAAATTTATAGAAACCCTCAAGAGTTATCTAAGGACTCACACTTCCTCAACAATCTTTTGAACACTCATGACCTGCTAGACAGTTTTAGGATTCTTCACCCTCTCTCCTCCTTCTTCACCTTCTGCTCTACCCCTCACAAATCCTCCTCAAGAATTGACTTCATTTGTACAAAGCTCTCGCAATCCCACACAGTCAAAGAAGCTTACTATGCTGCAGTTCCAGACACCTTATCCAATCATATTGCAACACTTTTGATACAGATAAACCTCCACTGCTCCCACAAACCAGGAAAAGGAAACTAAATACCTCTCTTCTATCAAGACCCTTCGGCCAATTGCTGCTCAAAAAACTCAATCACACTGTCTGGTCTTCATACAAACTCATGGTCAAGAAGGCTTTTAACAAGTACAGTGTGGAAGAACACAAACGCCGGACATAAACAATCTTAGACCTAAAGAAAAAAATAAGTACCCTCCAACAACAAAGATGCATCCATCCACGTGACCACAACGTTCAATCCGTACTCTGCAAACTCGAACAATATCTCAAAAAATACGTTCTTGAGGAAACCAAGCACAAACACACTGTTGCTAAACTTAATCACACGGAAGGCCTCAAACACGCCTCCAAATTCCTCTCTAGTCACATCCGGGCACGAAAAAAGGGAGCCACGATCACTGCCCTAAAACACACTGATGGAAATATCACAACTGCTCCAAATGAACTAACCTCCATCATCACATCCTTCTACCGCCAGCTTTTTTTGCAGCCAAGCTCTCCAAACCCACTGCCAAACATGCCTCCACTGAAACAAATCCCACCAAAATTCCTACAGGCATTACAAGCCCCGCTAACCACGAAAGAAATTTGTGAGAGTATTTCACAAATGGCCTCAAATAAAGCCCCTGGACCCGGTGGTATCCCCGCAGAATTTTACAAGAGGCACCAGAACTCATCGAATCAAATATCCTTAAATCCTTCGAAGCCTTTCTCAATGACCCAGATAAATTCGTGGAGTTCACGGACTCGGTAACCTGACTTCTCTTCAAAAAGGGTAACCCAACCGACATCCATAACTGTAGACCTATCTCGCTCCTCAACACTAACTACAAAATCCTCACCAAAGTACTAGCAAACACACTACATGACATTCTCCCGTACATCATTAGCCCGGAAAAAACTGGTTTTGTGGCCGGCAGAAACATCAGAGACACTCTTTCGTGCATCCTTTACATGCAACACTGGGCCACTCGAACCAAAACAAATCTTACCTTCCTACTTGCAGACTTTGAAAAGGCATACGATACCCTTCTTCGCCCTCACCTCTGTCGCACCATGCAACACATGGGATTTCCCCCCATCTACATCCAATGGATCTTGGCAACTCTGTATCACACAAGGACAAGCTTCCTGCTCAACGGGAACCTCACTCCGCAAATCACCACAGAAACCGGCGTAGGACAGGGATGTCCCATAGCCCCCTTACTTTTCATTATTGCAATGGAACCCCTGAACCAATGTTACACAAACATGATCGACAAAACCATCCCCCCCCCCTCAACTTACTGTCCTACCTTTGGTGCATACGCCGGTGACACCACAATTTTTGTTAATGATCAAGCAAATCTGGACAAAGCCACACAGATCTAGACTTTAGTTAGGATCTGATTGGCCTGAAGGCAAACAAAGGCAAAACAATCCTCTTCCCCGCTGGCCAACATGTTGCAGTCCCGTCCTCAGACTGCTTTTAAACATCCGCAGAGCCACGACGGGTCCTGGGTATCAATCTTGATCATGATAGTCAAAACTCGTCCATGTGGGCTAAACTAACCAAAAATATCAACAAATCCGCCATAGCATGGAGAAACTTTCACTTCACCCTCTCACCTCTAATCATAATCACAAAAAATTACCTCGTTCCTAAATTCCTCTACCACTAAGACCTCTGCCCCCCTTCAACAGACACACTTAAACAAATTCAAACCTCAATTCTCAATCTGCTCTCCGCCTCCAAACAGGACGGTAAACTTCGCTTCATCAACAAAAATCTTGCCATCACTCCCCCTTATAAAGGAGGACTAGGGATACTATGGCCTACTACTCTGGTACAAGCCCAACAAGCGCTAAGAGCTTATAGATTTCTCTCTACTACACAAGA
>SZWC01018540.1:7077-42985 GCA_023375785.1 Penium margaritaceum
AGATATAGGTATAGATATAGATATAGATATAGATATAGATAGAGATATAGATATAGATATAGATATAGATATAGATATAGATATAGATATAGATATAGATATAGATATAGATATAGATATAGAAATAGATGAATCTAGATATGGATATAGATATGGATATGGATATGGATACGGATATGGATATGGATATGGATATGGATATGGATATTGATATTGATATCGATATGGATATGAATATGGATATGGACATGGATATGGATATGGCTATGGATATAGATATAGATATGGATATGGATAAATATGTACATGTAGATATAGGTATAAGTATAGATACATAGATGTAGATACAAATACATATATATATATACAGATAAAGATAAAGATAAAAGTAAATATACAGATACAAACATAGATGTATACATAGATTCAAACATAGATACAGGTACAGATATAAATTCTGATACAAACATAGTTGTAGAAACAGATAAAGGTACAGATATAGTTACAGATAGTTATATGGATGCAGATAGAGATACATATAGAGATATAAATGTAGATTTAGATTCAGATACATATACAGATGTAGGTACAGTTACATATGTAGATATTGGTATAGATAAAACATAGAAGTAAGTATGATTATACTCATGAAATTAGTGTGTTTATAGATATGGACTCAGAAATGAATAAATGTTTAGATTCAAACTGAAAATAGATTTATGTGGACATGAATGATGCAATTGCAATACTGAAGATAGCAATATGTTCATGCCATTAACTGTTGTGAATAAGAACATACATGTACGGATTTTTGATACATGTGTTCTTTGCTCTATATGAAAAAAACATTTGATGTTACTATGTAACCCTATGCACGCTTTGCGTGAAATACCGTTCTCTTGTTTCTTCGATGATAAGTGTCAAAAGGGTCGAACATATATATACAAGTGACGAGTTCCAATGAAGCATAGTCGGGGTCATTGGTCAATTGTCGAGCAACGCGTGCGGGGCCGCGTCGCCAATGGTCGGATTTGAGAAGTTCCGTTGAGAAGTCAGGGATCTTCTAGAATTGACGTGAAGATGTGAGATGCAGCTTTTTAAATCCAGAGTAACCACTGAAGCGTCGTGAAGCGTCAAGAAGTCAACTGATAGGTCGTAACACTTGTGTTCGTGGTTTCGCGAGAGTGGTCAAAGCTGTGAGATGGTTCCAGAATAACCACTGAGCGGGGCATTTGGTCACTTCACCCTCAATTGGCAGAGTGAATGTCGCGGTTCTCGCGACAAGATGGGCTGCTTGTGTAATAACAGAAATGCCCACTCGAGAAGATTAGGGACTCGTGTGTTTTTGGTACGTAACACATCCCCCCCTTTTAGCCATGACGTCTCGGCGCGCGTGCAAATGTAGCCCGTCGACGGCGGTAATAGCCGTCAATAACATGATCGACCTCTTGGAGATTATCGTAGGGTTCCCACTTGTTATCTGCTACGTCGTAGCTGTGCCACTTGAGAAGATATTCCGTTGTCTTGCCTCGTCGTCGATGGCCGAGGATGTCCTCGATGACGTACTCCATGTCTTCGTCCACTTCAACTGGAGGTGGAGGAGGAACATCTCTGAAGGGAAGTTCTCTCCGTGGCCTCGGTAGTGCTTGAGTCTACTGACATGGAACACCAAATGAACTTGCATACTGTATTGCCGCCTAAATTCAGATAGTCATTTGCAGATTTTTTTTTTTGTTTATTTCAAACATCCGGGGCCAAATTTTCGCACACTGGCTACAAGGCCTTGCGGAATTTTGTCTCTAAAATTCATAAATGTTCAGGAGTCTAGGTCGAACATGCATGCTAACGACCAAAATCAAACGATCAGGGTTCGTTTTGCTAGCCTCTTCCTCTTTGAAAGCGTCATGCGGGCATGAATTAAGGCCGTTTATATTCAACAACTTGTTTTGGAAGGAATCTTTGTACACTAGCTACAAGGGGGGGGGACCTAATTAGGCAACAGGGTCAAGCCCAAGGCAAATTAATTTTTATCCAAATTTAGCCGGCAGTAGGGTAGTGTCAGGAGTTCGATTCGCACAATCACAAGGGTTTGCATGCCCTTGATCTTAAACGGCCCCAGCCATTAGGGTTTGAGCTTCTGACAGTCGAATCCGCAAAGCATCATGTTCGCCAAGCTGAGGACTTTATCGCCAACAATGACGATGTCATCGCGGCGATGTTGGTGAGCTGCTTGCTTCATTGCTACATGTGTTTTAGCGAGGGTTTGTCGTGTTTCCTCCTAGACCATGGTGAAATTGCAGCATTGAATGTTGACCGCGAGAACATTGTTGTAACTTTGTTGTAACGTGTTAAGTCTCCAACTCCTGCTTTGAAGTTGTCATCGTAATTCGCAGAATGACGTTCTCAGTCTACGTCAGGGGTTTACTCCCTTTGCAGGACTGAGGTGCAATTGTCATCAACGACCCAAAGGAGGGAGACTCGAATATATCGAGTCTCTGGAGGCCCGTTTCCATTTTTTAACCCTACCCCTGGTTTTGGGACCCAAACCGGGGTTTTTTACCTTGAATTCGTGTATTCGCACATGTTATTTCATTCATTTTATGTCAAAGCTCGTCATAAACGAACTTCGATTTACATTTTGTCGTTCTGGCAAGAAATCGTCGCGCGCGAGGTACACTGGCGATTTCTCGCCAGTCCTCTCGTCCTCACCCTCGCTCCCCCTATCCCTTGTCCTCGCTTGCTTGGTTGCAAGGAGAGTGAGGGGGGGTGAGGGCATGAGGCCACGAGGCCTCACCATCGAGGCCCTCGTGGCCCCTTAGGCGTTGATCGGGCTGAGGCCGCGATCGGCGGCTGGCGGCTGGCTAGCCGGTGGCCGGCCGCCCGCCGTCTAACCGGCCGGCAGCGAGCTGGCCGGCGGCCAGCAAAGTGCTGGCCGCCGGCCAGCCCTCACTGACGCGAGGGGTGGTGCGCAACCACGCCTCGCTTGAGCGAGGAGGGAGGGCCGAACCGGCCCTCGCGCTACATTCCTCCACACTTATTATGAACTGTCCCGGTTCATGAACAGCAAGTAGGATTGTCAGTCAGTGAGTCATCAACATTGTGAAAGAAAATTAATTATCTCAATCAATAGTTAGACATGAATACATGCATGGTACTAAGACCTAAGTTGTAGCTTGTAGGTCAGCACGGCTAGCGGTCTCCCCCCTTTAGGCAGGAGCGTCCGCATGAAAACCATGTTGGGCGTCCCCAACCTCCTTTGGTTGCTGTCCATGAATGCTGCCCCGTGGGAATGTTGTTCACTTTTGCCACGTTCAAGTGGTATTTTTGGCCACGCGTTGATCTGTGCGAGCTGCAAGCTCGCTCCAGTATTCGTTGACCACCCCTGTGGGCAACCAAGATTCGGGCTCCCATGAATCATGTTCAGGTCCACAACCGGCCTAATGAGCGAGGTACTCTGTGACAACGTGCGACGGAAGAGTACACTCTCGGTACTAGAGTAGGCAAAGGACCTCGTATTGGCCGTCGGCAGCAAGGACTGCTGGCGGTGGTTGAACGGTTGAGTCTGCCGTGTATGGAGCCAGCAGGCTCACATGAAACACATCATGTATCTTCATACTCAGCGGAAGTAGCAATCGGAATGCCACTGGCAAAATGCGTGCCACAATGGGAAACAACCCAATCCACTTCGGGAGAAGTTTTCTAGCCCCTGGTGACTTCAGACGAAGGTTTTTACTGCTAAGCAACACTATGTCATCGATGTCAAACGAGACCTCCCGGCGACCTTTGTCGGCATATGCCTTTTGTCACTGTCGAGCTACTTGAAGGTGACCCTTTGCATCCTACAACAAGGAGTCGATGCGCTCAGCAAAGGCTTGAGCGGAAGGAAGATGCCTCTTGTACTCCCACTCTTCACCAATGAAGAGGGTACCACTGGATCCCGACCACTGTTCAACACAAACAGTGTGAACTGTGTGGACCCGTTCACCGAGTTGTTCATCGCAAACTTTACCGGTGCTAGGAATTCTTCCCAATCATGCATGGCAGGGTCCACATACATATGGAGCATCTGTTTTAGAGTGCGATTCATGTGCTATGTTTGTCCGTCAGTTTGAGGGTGAAACGCTGTCGACATTTGGGACACACTACTGAAGTACTCGTGCATCTTTTGTAAGAACTTACTAGCAATTTTTCGATCTCAATTGGAGATAATGCGCAATGTCAAGCCATGGTACTTTACGACACCCTAAAAGAAGAGACGAGCGGTTTCCTCTGCGTTCACGTCAGTGGTTGTAGGAATGAAGTGTGTCATCTTCGTCAAAAGATCCACGACAACTAGTATTGTATCATGGCCATGGGCCGTGTCCGAAAGACCCGTAATGAAGTCCATGCGGACGCACTCCCATGGAGTCCCAGGAATGGGAAGCTGTTGGAGGAGTCCAGCAGGCTTCTTGTTACTAGGCTTATTCTGAGGACATGGATTGCATGTCATGTAATACTTACGGACATTGACACTCCATCCTGGCCACCAGTAGTGGTCCGAGAGTGTCTGTCCGGTCTTTCGGGGTCCCACATGACTTGCGACCGGAGGGTCGTGGAACTGGGAGATAACCTTCGCTCGAAGGTCTCCCGAGTTTGGCACACCAGCTTGTTCTCTGTGCTAGTAGATTCCTGCGGCCTCCACCAAGCCATACTTGTCCAAATTTTGAGAGTCTTAAAATCAAGAATCCACACAGTATCCTGTTTAGAAAACTGTTGTAATGGATAATCTCTCGTGGTGCTTACCGTAGAGGTGCAAAGGGATTCTATTAGTTGTGCTATTGCTGTTGCAAGGGCCATGACCTCGGTGGTTGCTTTAATTTCCACAGGCTGTCGGCTTAGTAGATCGGCCACATTCATGCGTCCTGGCTGTTATTCCCATGTGAACGAGAATTGGCTCAGGTATTCGCCCTAACATGTTTGTCGTCTTGACAGTTTCGGTTGCGTTTGAAAAACCCTAATGGATTATGGTCGGTCACGACCGGCACACTCCCTTCAGCACCCTTGAGGTAGCAACGCCACATCTTGAAGGCGTGTACTACTTCAAGATCTGCAAGGAGCTCTTGATCCCCAGTCGTGTACCGCATTTCTATACGGATGAGCTTACGGCTCTCATACGCAAGTGGGTGACCGTTCCACATGTGGACGGCTCCAAGTCCTACTACCAACGCATCACATCAAACCGCCCACGATTGTGATGGATGCGAAAGAGCTAGCATGGGTGCCGTGGATAGAAGCTCTTTGACTTTCAGAAAACCGTTCTCGTAATCAGGCGTCCATTCCCAACGCACGTCGTTTTGCGTGAGCTTGGTTAGCTGTGCTACCAAGGTCAAATACCCTTGCATAAACCGTCAAATGTAGTTTGCAAGGCCAAGGAAAGACTGAATCTTCCTAACATTTTTTAGGCGTGGCCAGTCCACAACGGCTTGGACCTTTCATGGGTCAACACGGATGCCGTCCTTGCCGACGATGTGTCCAAGGTATTTGAGCTCATCTTGTACAAACCTGCACTTGCTCACTTTCGCATAGAACTTCTGTTCCCGAAGGATTGCAAGAACTTCGGACAGATATTCTATGTGCTCTTCTATTGATTTGAAAAAAACTAAGGTATCATCCAGGTAAACAAAGACAAACTGTCCAAGTTGCTTGGCGAACGTTTGGTTCATTTCTCCTTGGAAGGTTGCCAAGGCATTTGTAAGCCCGAAGCATAATACTCGGAACAGATAGTGTCCCATGTGCATTTGAAACGCGGTTTTGGGCACATCATCTTCCGTGATGCGGATTTGATGGTTCCCTTGAGACAAATCCAAGGAAGAAAATACTTTTGTGCCTTGGAGTTGGTCAACAAGTTCCTCAATCCGCGGTAAGGGGAATCGATTTTCCACCGTCAGCTTGTTCAACGCCCTGTAATCCACGCACATGCGTAAACCACCGTCCTTTTTGTTCACAAAAAAGATCAACGCACCGTACGGTGAGCTACTGGGCTCGATCCACCCTTTTGCAAGGTACTCTTTGATTTGGCATTTGGCCTCTCGTCTTTCTGCGCGACTAAGGCAATACATGGGTCTGAACGGAGGAGTCGCCTCCGGTTGTAGCGGAATCGTGTGGCCCATGTGTCTTTCTGGTGGAAGCCGAGCCGGTGGGTCTTGAAATACATCCAAGAACTTTGCCAATAGAGATTTGATCTGTCGTGGTGTGTCTTCCTTCATGTCCTCCTCCACTTTCTGCAGCTGAGCTAAGAAGTATCGACAACCTTGTTGAATACGTCTCTTGACCTACATCGTAGACAAGCTGGCATGGACTTAAAGTAACATCGGTGATATTTCCATACTCGGAATCAATGTAAAGCGGCGTTGTCCTTTTCAGAGGATCAAACGCTTTGATTCAAAGCACATTAGAGCCTTATTGTCACGGAGCCAGGGATCTTCTAGCACCACGTCAAGCATGGCAAGAAGGTTGAGTACCTTCAACGTGACGCTCTGTGTGTATCCTTGAATACAAATCTTCGCTTTACAAGTACCGATCACAGGTACCGTATGGTTTTCATCGACAACAACTGCGCCATTCGATGGCTCATACTTCAGGCCAACCTGTTGGGTAAAGCCAAGACTAACAAAAGAGTCGTCTCCTTCAATGTCAGCGAGTACATTCATGGGGGCATTAGCAAGGTGTTCTTTGAACTGCATCATCATGTTGCCTCACCTCTTTTGATTGAACAGACTCGACGACGGCAAGCCGAGTTTGTGATAAACACGGAATCTGTACGATGGACGTCACAACTCCCATGATTCACCCACTCGAGTCCACATCTTGTCGGTACGTGTGAATGCGGCCAGCACGTTCCAGTCTTTAAATTTGACGGTCGAAATTTGACTGGGTCGAAATTATCGACTAAAGGTACTACGAACGTCATTGAACTCATTGCTTTGAGGGCATTTGCTTCAATCATTGTATCACACAACTCTTACACAGTGGTCAGATTTGCCACCACTAAGCATGTACGATCATGCATCTCGTCTCAAGATGCAAGGTTTAGTGGGCAATGTGGGTCAGCAAGTGTAGAATACTCTTCAAGAAGAGGGGAGAAAACAAAGCAGAAATTTGAACTCGTCAAAAAATCAAATTGTTTAACATCCTCATCTGAAAACATGAACCCACACTCGTGATCCAGTTTCACCCCTGAGTGGTCCCCACTAACGTCACTCAGGGGTGAGGAAAACTCGCCCCACGGCCTTGTCCGTTGCCATAGTCGGGCCCATTGCCGCAACCGCGACCCTGTCCACGACCTTGTCCACGGCCCTGTCCGTGGCCTCCTGCTGCACCATCCCCACGAGGTGCTGCAGTCGTAGCTAACGCCGCGACCTCTTGTCCACCACCAGCAGCCTGAGGACACCAAGCCCTAAAGTGGCCCCGCTGCATTCAGTTGTGGCAGAGCCCTTTGCAGAAGGATGCGTTACAACGCTCACGCGCCGCCTGTAGCTCGTCATTCTCGCGACTGCGCTTGTTGTTGGGGCTCTTGTATCCACCAGCCTTCTTGGCTGGAGGGATTGCAGGCTGATTCCCCTTGGCCCTGCCTCGCTGTCCAAGTGACCCACAACCCCCTGTAGTGTCAATGCACATTTTGCGGCCTTGCTGTGCACGCCCATTCGGCCGTGCATCAGAGTAGTGCTTCAGGTTCGCCGAATACACTTCACTCATGTAGTTGCGCAACGCCCTCCAGCTTGGCCAAGCTTAGCCAATGGCTATCATGGTGGTCTTGTCCTTCACCTTCTCGCTGGTGAGACCATCATGCAAGTACTCCAGCAGCATGCACTCCGGGTACTTGAAGGTCTGAGTCCCATCGCCCTCAGTGAAGCTTTTGACTTCCTCCACGAGTGCGGCGAACTTGCTCAAGTAGGATTGGAGAGATCTACCAAGGTGCCTGAAGTCCTTGATCTTGTGGAAGGCGCGCTGCGCCTCCTCACGTTAGGTGTACTTCTTGTGCATGATCGCGCAGAAGGCCTCCCACGGCATGGCCCACCACTCGAGGTACGGCTGCTGCGCAGTCTACTCCTTGATCACATAGTTGAAGAGTTTGTCTTCAAGTCGCGTTGTGGCAAGGTCGTCCCAATGGCTGAGTGGAGCCTTGTGGACGCATAGAACGTGCTCCATGCAATTTAGCCAGTCGGTCAGTTTCACGCCCTTCCAAAAGATCTACACACTCTGGAGGTAGGACGTGTTTATGACCGACCCCGAAGTCGTCGAGGTAGGCAAGCCGTCGCTGCCACCGGTTGTGGCATCCGTAGCTGCGGCATGCTGCGCTTGCTGCTGCATCGGCACATGGGTTACGCTCTACAATGCCTTGTCGAGGTCGTTGCATCGACGACTTTTCTCATGGGCGGCCAGGCGTTGTAGCTGTCGATCACGATCAAGGTCCGTGATGCTTTGCTCGATGTGGGCTAGTAGGTTGGCGAACGTGAACTTGAGGTCTGATGTCGTCAGAGCATCGGGGAGAGCCTCCAGAGCCTCGCGTTGTCCGTGCACCCGTACCCACTGCAGGAGGGTACGGTTTGCGTACACGCCCCCAAGGAGTCCCACCTTTCGGATGAGACTATCGTCGGAGGCGTCGCTTGAGTGGACGCTGCGTTGCCCCATTGCAGCTACATCATAGGAAGAGGGGTCTGTACCCATTCCTATGAGTGGTTTTGTATCTCCAATGTTGGTGGTGATCTTGAGTCGGCACGCCAACTCAGCAGCAAACTCCGCGAGCCTTCGACGGTCATCGCAAATTGCCTTCGCGGCGACGTCGTCCGGTTCGTTCTTGCGGGAACTCCCTGTGTGGCTGCTTTCAGCGTCCTTGATGCTCTCAGCAGTCTCGATCCCGCCGGTAGCTTCAGACGATGCAGTAGGCGCCTTGCCCTTCTCGAGCAATAGGCTCAAGTTTGCCACACGACGATGGCGATGGTCGCGATCCTCGTCGCCTTCACCATCGTCGGTCTCGTGCTCTTCGTCGGGGTCCTCCTCCAAGGGATCCTCCTCCATTGTGTCGTCCGTCGTGTGGAGGTCACCCACGTGTGCGCCGACGTGCTCATCGAGCAACTTTACGGCCTCCGCACGCTTCTAGGTATCGTCGAGGTTGGCGTCGGTTGCCTTCGGCGTTACGCAGGAGAAATAGGATAAGGGACAAGACTAGGTGTATCTGTGCAGTTTGGTGATTTTGTGCCAATTCCTCTTGTGTTGCTCTCGATCTTGGTTAAGCTCTATCCTTTATCCTCACTCACTTTCATGAGAAGGAGGGCAAGCTAGGCCAAGGGCACTAGGCAATGAGCCTTTCCCTTGAGGCCCTCATGACCTTGTAGCCTCCGATCGAGCCATCAGCTTGATTGGCGGTTGGTTACTCTCCGGCGGCTGACCGACCGGTCACCTGACCGACCTCTGGCCACTTAGCTAGCCGGACGCTGGCTGGGTAGTAGCCAGTGAGTGATTGGCCACCGGTCAACTCTCCCAATAGCGAGGGGTGGCTGCGAGCCACCCCCTCACTATTGTGAGGAGGGCGGGCCAAACCAAGTTTCCCGCTACATTTTTCCTTATATATTATGAACCATCCCAGTTCACGACCAAAAAGTGAGAGTGCTTGATGGTTAGTCATCAACATTGTGAAAGAAAATCAATAGTTTCAATCACTCGCTAAACATGAACACTTGCAGGGCACTTGGATCGAAGTTGCAGCTTATCTGTCAACACGGCTAGCGGCCTTCTCCCTTTAAGCTAGAGTGTCGAAGCAATACTCATAATCATGTTTGACATCTCCAACCTCCCATGGTCGCTGCCCATGAATGCCGCCCATTGAGAATGTTGTTCATTATTAACGTGTTCACGCGGAGCCTTCTACCACGCGTCGATCTGTGCAAGCTGCTAGCTTGCTCAAGTACTCATTGACCACACTCATGGGCAAGCAATATTCAGGCTCCCATGATTCATGTTCAATTCCACAACGGTCACAATGAACGTGGTATTCCTCAACAACCCGTGACTAGAGTGTATACTCTCGCTGCTAGAGTAGGCAAAGGACCTCGTTTTTGCCATCTTCAACAAGAACTACTGATGGTGGCTCAACAATTTATTCTACCATACATGGAGCTAACAAAATCACATAAAGCACATCATGTATCTTCATACTCAACTTAAGCAGTATTCAGTATGCCACTGGCCCGAGTTGTGCAACGATGGGAAACAACCCAATCCAATTCGGTAGAAGTTTTTTGCGGCCTTGGCGACTTTAGCCAAAGGTTCTTAGTGCCAAGCAACACTTGGTCGCTGATGTCAATCGAGACCTCACATCAACTATCATCAACATATGCCTTTTGCCATTGTCAAGTAGATTGAAGGTGAACTTTTGACTCTTGTAACAAAGATTGTATGCCTTTGGAAAAGGTTTGAGAAGACGGAACCTGTCCTTACGTATTCCTACTCTTCAACAATGAGTAGGGTACCACTCAATGTCGAGCGCTGTTTAACACAAACGGTGTGAACTGCGTGGACTCGTTCAGTGAGTTGTTTAACGTAAGCATTGTCAATGCTAGGAATTCATCCCAGTCATTCATAGTAGGATTCACGGATATGCGGATCATATGTTCTAGAGAGTGATTCATATGTTATGCTTTTCTGTCAGTTTTAGGGTGAAAATATTCCGACATTTAAGACTTCCTGTCAGAGTTATCGTGAACCTTGTGCCACAACTTACAAGTAAAGTTTCTATCTCAATCGGGTATGATGCGCAAGGACAAGTCGTGGAACTTCACGTCACCCTCAAAGAAGAGACGATTAGTCTTCTCTACGTTTAAGTAAGTAGTTGTAGGAATTATTTGTGTCATCTTTCTAAGATTTTCCACAACCACTAGCATTGCCTTGCGGTCATGGGTGGTGTCCGGAAGACTAGTATGAAAGTCCATGTTGACGTACTCCCATGGAGTCCCAGAGATGGGAAGCTGAGTCGAGCAGGTATTTTGTTGCTAGCCTTGTTCCGAAGACATGGATTGCATGTCATGCAATACTTTCAGACATCAGCACCTCATCTTGGCCACCAACAGTGGCCCGATAGTACTTATCGGGTCTTTTGAGGTCCCACATGACCTGCGACTGGCGGGTTACACAACTGGGTGATAATCTTTGCTCCAATATCTCCCAAGTGCAGCACAATGACTTGTTCTCTGTACCAAACTATTGTTTCACCTTCCAACAATCCGTGCTTGTTCAAACTATGAGAGTCTTGGAACCAAGAATCAACACAATATTTCATCTGGATCCTTTCTACAAATCCGTTGTAGTGGATAATCTCACAGGGTGGTTATTGCACGGGTGCAAGGGATCTGGTGTTTACATTGTAGCTACCACAATGGCCATAATACACCCACCAATCTGGGTCATTCATTTCATATCCTCAAGCTTTTGGCTTTGTGAATCGACTACGTTGATGTGTTCAAGTTAATCTTCTAATGTGAACAAGAATCAGCTCAGGTTTTTGCTCCAATGTGCCTACTGTCTTGACAGGTTTTCGGTTGCATTTGGGAAAACACCAACAGGTTGTGGTCGGTCACGACCATCACATCCCCTTCTGCGTCTTCGAGGTGGAAACACCACATGTTTAAATCATGTACCATCGTGAGGAGCTCTTGATCCATAGTCATGTACCATGTCTCCATGGGGATGAACTTCCAACTCCCATACATAACCGAGTGACCATTATGCGTGAGAAAGACTCCAATTCCTACTACCAATACATCAACCTGCACATCCCACAATTGTGATGGATAAGGAAGAGCTAAGATGGGTGCTTTGGATAAAAGCTCTTCGATTTTGGAAAAACACTCTCGCAGTCAGATGTCCATTCCCAATGTTTTTATTTTCACGTGAGCCGGGTTAGTAGAGCGACTATGGTCTAATACCCTTGCATAAACCGTTGATTGTTGATAGCAAACACGAGAAAAGGCTAGATCTATCCATTGTTTTCTTGGTCCGGCCAATCAACCACGGCTTGGATCTCTCGTGCGTTGACAAAAATAATGTTCTTGCCGACATTGTGTCTAACGTATTTGGGCCCATCTTGTAGAAATTTGCATTGTTTAATTTTGCAGAAAAATCTTGTTATGGAAGGATCGCAAGGACTTCACGTGGATGTTCTTTGTGCGCTTCTACTAATTTGGAGAAAACTAGGATATCATCCAGGTAAATCAAGACAATGTTCCAAGTTGTTTGGCAAACATTCGCTTCATTTCTACTTAGAAGGTTTCTGAGGCGTCTGTTAGCCCAAAGCACAAAATCTGGAACAGATGGTGTCCTTTGTGTTTCTGAATTGCTATTTTGGGCACATCATCTTCCACGATGCAGATCTGATGGTACCCTTGAGACAAATCCAAGGATGGAAAGGCTTTTACCCCTTGGAGTTCGTCCAACACATCCTCAATCCATAGTAAGGGGAACTAATCTTTCACCGCCAGCTTGTCAAGCACCCGATACTCCAGGCACATGTCTAAATGTCCATCCTTTTTATCCGCAAAAAAGACCAGCGCATCGTACGGCAAGCTACTTGGCTTGATCCACCGTTTTTCTAGGTACTCTTCGATTTGGTATTAGGCTTCTCATATTTTTACTTAACTAACACAATACAATACTAAATCTTCAATTTTTCAAGATTTTTAAAATTTCACCCAAAAAGGGGACTTTTGGCTACTATACATGTTCACTTAAAGCACCGAGGTCAATGGGTGTTGTTTTGAATTTGCCCACGGATGGAGTCCCCCAAGTGTGAATAATGCAAACTTCGGACCTTGTGGTAGAACTTTGAATGCTGGATTGTAGAAATGCGGTGCACCGTCAGATGACGGTTCAATCATCAGGCGATGCAACTCGGGACAACCGTATCGAGGTTGCCCCAAGTTGCTCTATTCCTCTGCTCTGCTCAAAGGTGTGTAGTACGAGCTACGAGCTGTGAGCTTCATACTGAGCTGATAGAAGCAAAGTCCGCATTGTGAACCGTAGCCTTTACGGACGACCCTTCGCCACCTTGAAGACATTGCTAGATTATTGGATGAAGCGTCTCTCTCCAGAAGAGGTCGGTTCCAATCTCCAGCGGCAGTTTGACCTACACACGGTGAAGCACCCGAAGCCATGCAAGCTTCCTCCAAGGCGAGGTCCTGAACGTCCTCCCAAGAAGAATCCTTGCCTCGTCTTGGCCGCTTTAGAAGCCGCTACAGCCCCACCAACGGTGTCAGTGACAGGTCGCGCACGTCTTCCACAGACACCGTCACCCATCGGTGATGCGGCAGCAGTCGCAGAACAAGATGGCGGTNGGCAGTTTGACCTACACACGGTGAAGCACCCGAAGCCATGCAAGCTTCCTCCAAGGCGAGGTCCTGAACGTCCTCCCAAGAAGAATCCTTGCCTCGTCTTGGCCGCTTTAGAAGCCGCTACAGCCCCACCAACGGTGTCAGTGACAGGTCGCGCACGTCTTCCACAGACACCGTCACCCATCGGTGATGCGGCAGCAGTCGCAGAACAAGATGGCGGTGATGCTGCTGCCAGCGGCAAACAAAATGACGGCCCCGCCAGCTAGTGTGGTGAGTACGTCAACTGGCTTGGTGATGGACACTTGCAATGAATCCACGGTGCGATGGTGGCCAACGAGACCGCCTACGTTGCTATGAAGCTTCTACGGAAGTTGCATTGCGACGGTGGCAGGCGATGCGTCTACAGCCAGCTCAACCCAGCAACGGTGCGTGGCTGGTACAAACCGTCGTCCGTTAACCTAGTTGATAATTTCTGCCATTTCCTCACCCATGCTGATGACATCATTGTGCAAGGTCCCACATCAAAGCGCACACATGGGCCACACAGGAAAAAGGGTTCTCTAGACCGCCATGAGGGATTTGAAGCAAAGATCATGGAGACCATCACCGACACACGACAGGCGGGTACAATCATAAGTTCGTTTAACTTACGCAGTGTGCTTCATGCGCTCACTGCTGAACGCCATCTGGAGTTGTTGGCCACCAACGGCAGGAGCATGTCAATTTCAAGGAGTTGGATCCGGAATTTTGTGCGCGGCTTCATGCGATGGTCGTACCGTTGTGGCACCACTGTCGCCCAACAGCTTCCGGCGGCGTGGCAGGACCATGTGCTAGTCATGCACAAGCGGGTGGCCGCGCTACTGTTGATGCACCAAGTCGACCCTGCCTTCATGATCAGCGGCAACCATACGGGCATCTCCATTTTCCCGACTAGTGCATGCATGTGCCCCGTGCTTTATATTCCATTCATGTGCGCTGTGTTCCAATCAAGTCCAGAGAAAATCGTTTCTCGTGTATGCAGGTGACCGAACATACGCCCCTATCGGATCCAAAGAAGTTTTCATAGCTGCGATTGACGACAAGCGGCAGATTACTATCCTTGTCTCATGAAGCATGGCCGGCGACATGCTACCGGTGCAACTCATCTACGCGGGCAAAACCCACAGATGCCACCCCGACAATGCGGATGCACGCTTTTCAGTCGCGGACTATGACTGCTCCCTCATGCACACCGCCAACCATTGGGCGCACGCAACAACAACAAGGGATTGGATCACTCACGTGATCCACCCTTGGTACATGCGCTTGTGTGACAAGTACAGCCGGGTTGTGGGCACGCAAAAGGTCATCCTCCTTGTTGATGCATGGCACCCACACACATCGCCGCCCAATTATTTCTTTAAGCACCACTACCCCTATATTTGGCTCTTGTTCATTCCAGTAGGTTGCACGTCAAAGGCACAACTGGCGGACGTTGGCCTTCAACGTCAACTGAAAGCCGCCATAACCACCTCCTATAACGAGTGGCATGCTCAAGAAGTCCACGCCAACCTTGTTAGCGACCATTGTGGAAAGGATGACCTCGGACTTGGTAGGGTGAGGAACTTGGGCTTAACATCGGTGATGTAGTCATGGCTTAGGCTGAACAGCAATCCGGCACTTGTACACCATGCTTGGGAAGCCAGTGACTTCGGGCGTTGCTTGTTGCCTTGCTTCCGCAAAGCTGCCGTAGAAGAGGCCATCGCGGAAGGAAGCACTCTGTTCCACGAGCGCATTGAGCCGGAGGCCGAGGATGTGATCACTCCGTAGCTTGTGATGTGTTGAACCTGTTCATGCAATTTGTTTCCAAGGACTCGGTTGCAATGCTCTAGGTAAATTGTGTGAAATAACCCGAATGAAGCAACAATTATTTTGGTGACACATGTAGGCGGAATTTCATGAAATGCCCATTAACTTCACATGTGATTCGCCTGAACACATAAGAATTCAAAAGGGAATGCATGGGTGAATCAAAAAAGACATTTCTAGCGAATTCATGATTGAGTACGGTATCAATAAGTATCACTATTTTTTCCCAACTTTTGCAATCACTCAGTAACAACTAGAGTACTAGCGGCAGTGTCCGCCACCTCTGTAACGGGTCAAAACCTCCAGCTCGTGCTCTCAAGTCGTCGCTAGAATTCACAAAATGGTATTCTCAACCCGCGTCAGGAGTTTACCCCTTTCGCAAGAATTAGGGCAATCGTCATCAATGACCCAGAGCAAGGAAACTCGAATGTTTCGAGTCTCTGGGGATCCACTTCCCTTTTCAATTCTACCCCTAGTTTTGGGACCCAAAGCGGGGGTTTTTACCTCAAACTTGTGCATTCGCACGAGTTATTCTGTCATTTCATGTTGAAGTTTGTTGCAAACAAACTTCAATTAACGTTTGTGACATTCAAGCGTGAAATTTTTGTAGGCAAGGCACGCCGGCAATTTCGCGGAAGGATGCCTTGTCTCTCGTCCTTGGTTCAACTCCCTTGTCCGCGCTCGCTCCCTCGCAAGGAGGACGAGCGGGGGCGAGGGCATGAGGCCACGAGGCCTCATCCTTGAGGTCCTTGTGGCCCCTCAGCCGCCAATCTGGCTGAGGTCGTGATCGGCGGCTAGCGGCTGGCCGGCTGGTGGCCGGCCGGTCACTTCGCTGGCCGCCAGCCACCTAGCTGGCTTGCGACCACCAAAGTGCTGGTCGTCGGCCAGCCTTCACTGACGCGAGGGGTGGTGTGCAACCACCCCTCACTTCAACAAGGAGGGAGGGTGGAACCAACCCTCCCACTGCATCCCTCCCCATTTGTTATGAACTGTGTCGGTTCATGAACAACAAGCGGGATTGTCGGTTAGTGATTCATCAACATTGTGAGGAAAGTCAATGATTTCAACCACCAGCTAAATATGAACACGTGCATGGTACTTGGACCTAAGTTGCAGCTTGTCGGTCAGCACGGCTAGCGGCCTCCCCCCTTTAGGCTAGAGCGTCCACACGAAAACCATGTTGGGCATCCCCAACCTCATATCATCGAAGTCCATGAATGTTGTCTTGCGGAAATGTTGTTCACTTTTCCCTATTTAGGTGGTGTCCCCTAACACGCGTTGATCTATGTGAGCTACAAGCTCGCTCCAATACTCGTTGACCGTCCCTGTGGGCAATCGAGATTTGGGCTCCCATGAGTCATGTTCAGGTCCACACTTAGCCCAATGAAGGAGGTATTCTCCAACAACTCGTGACTGGAGAGTATGCTCTCTGTGCTGGAGTAGGCGAAGAACCTCACATTGGCCATCGGCAGCAAGGACTGCCGGTGGTAGCAAAGCTGTTGCCTATGCCGTGTATGGAGCCAACAGGCTCACATGAAACACGTCATGTATCTTTATACTTGGCGGAAGCAACAATCGGTATGCCAGTGCCCTGATGTGTGCGACGATGAGAAATGGCCCAATCCACTTCGGTAGAAGTTTTCACGCCCTTGGTAACTCCAGCCAAAGATTCTTAGTACAAAGCAGCACTTTGTCACCGATGACAAACAATACCTCACGGTGAATTTTGTCAGAATATGCATTTATTCGTTGTCGAGCAGCTTGAAGGTGACCCTTCGCCTTCTATAACAAGGAGTCTATGTGCTCGACAAAGGCTTGAGTGGAACAAACCTTTCCTCTTGTACTCCCAATCTTAACCAATGAAGAGGGCACCATTCCATGCCGACCATTGTTCAACGCAAATAGTGTGAACTTTGTAGAATCGTTCACTAAGTTATACGCCGCAAACTCTACCGGTGCCAAGAATTTGTCCCAGTCATGCATGGCAGGGTCCACATACATGCGGAGCATTTGTTCTAGAGTGCCATTCATGCGCTCTGTTTGTCCATCAATTTGAGGGTGAAACACTGTCGACAGTTGTGACTTGCTGCCGAAGTACTCG
This sequence comes from Penium margaritaceum, assembly GCA_023375785.1. Lineage (NCBI taxonomy): Eukaryota > Viridiplantae > Streptophyta > Zygnematophyceae > Desmidiales > Peniaceae > Penium > Penium margaritaceum. Next base: position 24,388 of record SZWC01018540.1, read on the forward strand.
TGCATCTTTTGTTAGAACTTACTACCAAATTTTTTATGCTGTTCAAAGGTAATGTGCAACATCAAGCCGTGGTACTTTACCACACCCTCAATGAAGACACAAACGGTCTCCTCTGCGTTCTCATCAGTGGTTGTAGGAATGAAGTGTATCATCTTTGTGAGATGATCCACAACCACCAGTCTTGTATCGTGGCCACGAGCCGTGTCCGGAAGACCAGTAATGAAGCTCATGCTGACGCACTCCCTTGGAGTCCCAAGAATGGGAAGCTGTTATAGAAGTATGGCAGACTTCTTGTTACTAGCCTTACTTTGAACACATACGTTGCATGTCATGCAATACTTACGGACATCGACACTGCATCCTGGCCACCAATAATGGTACGAGAGTGCCTGTCTTGTCTTTCTAGGTCCCACCATACCTGTAACCGGCGGGTCGTGGAACTGGGAGATAATCTTTGCTCGAAGGTCTCCTAATTTTGGCACAACTTGTTCTCCATGCCAATAGACTACCACGTTTTCCACCAATCTGTATTTGTCTAGGTTTTGAGAGTCTTAGAACCAAGAATCTACACATTATCCCATCTGGATTCTGTTAACAAGGTCGTTGTAGTGGAATATCTCTCAAGGTGGTTGTCGCAAGGGTGGAGGGGGCTCTAGTGTTTGTACAGTTGCTGTCACAATGGCCCAAAAACACCCACCGACCTTGGTGGTTGCTTGAATTTCTGCTGGTTTCTAGCTTAGTGGATTCACCACATTGAAGCGTCCTGGTCGATACTCCCATGTGAACGAGAATCAGCTAAGGTATTTGCTCCAACGCATGTCGTCTTGGTTTGGTTTTGTTTGGTTGCGTTTGGAAAAACAGGTTTGGTTGCGTTTGGAAAACACCGATGGGTTATGGTCGGTCACAACCATCACACACCTTTTGGCACCACCGAGGTAGCCATGCCACATCTTGAAAGTATGTACTACCGCAAGGAGCTCTTGATCCCCAGTGGTGTATCGCGTTTCAGCGGGGATGAGCTTGTGGCATTCATATGCAACTAGGTGACCGTTCTGGATGAGGAGAGCTCCAAGTCCAACTACTGACATATCAGGTCAAACATCCCACGGATGTGATGTAGTTGGGAGAGCTAAGACGGGCTCTGTGGACACAAGCTCTTTGACTTTGAGAAAGACGTTGTAATTAGATGTCCTTGCCCAAAGCACATCTTTTTGCGTGATCCTGGTTAGCGGTGCTACCAGGGTCAAACACCCTTGCATAAACTGTCGAAAGTAGTTTTCAAGGCCGAGGAAAGACCGAATGTGCCCGACTTTTTCTGGGCGTGGCTAGTCCACCAAGGCTTGGACCTTTCGCGGGTCGACATAGATACCGTCCTTGCTGACAATGTGTCCAAGGTATTTGAGCTCATCTTGTACGAATTTGCATTTGCTCAATTCTGCGCATAACTTCTGTTCCCGAATGATCATAAGGACATCGCGCAGATGTTCTATGTACTCTTCCATAAATTTGGAGAGAACCGGGATATTGTCCTAGTAAACCAAGACAAACTGACCAAGTTGCTTGGCAAACATTCGGTTCATTTCTCCTTGGAAGGTTGCCGGGGCATTCGTTAGCCCGAAGCATAACACCCAGAATTGATAGTGTTCCATGTGTGTTCGAAACACAGTTGGTGCCACATCATTTTCCGTGATGCGAATTTGATGGTGCCCTTGAGACAAATCCAAGGATGAGAATACTTTTACCCTTTTGTGTTGGTCGAATAGGTCCTCAATCTGTAGTAAAGGGAATGGAGTTTTCACCGTTAGCTATTTCAGCGCACGATAGTCTACGCACATGCGTAAACCACCATCTCTTTTGTTCACAAAAACAATCAACGCAGCGCATGGCAAGCTACTTGGCTCAAACCACCCCTTTGCAAGGTACTCTTTGACTTGGCGTTCGGCCTCTCGCCTTCCGCCAGACCAAGGCAATGTATGGGTCTAAACGGAGGAGTTGCCTTTGGCTAGAGCGGAATCGTGTAGCCCATGTGTTGTTTTGGCAGAAGCCCAACCAATGGGTCTTGGAATACATCCGAGAACTCCGCCAATAGAGATTTGATCTTTTGTGGCTTGTCTTTTGTTCTTCTCTTCCTCCACGTTTTGCAGTTGGGCCAAGAGTTATCGACAACCTTGTCAAATGCGTCTCTTGACCCGCATAACAGACAAGCTAGTATGGACATTGAGTCGGGTCGATGACAATTCCGTACTCAAAATCAGTGTAAAGCGATGCTGTCCTTTTTGGAGGATCAAACACATTTATTCAAAGCGCATTAGAGCCTTGTTTTCACGGAGCCAGGAATCACCTAGCACCATGTCAAATGATTCAAGAAGGTTGAGTACCTTCAACGTAACACTTTGTGGGTACCCTTGAATACAAGTTTTTGCATTGTAGGTACCAATCACGGGTACCGTATGGTTGTCACCAACAACAACTGTGCCATTCAATGGCTCGTACTTTATGCCAACCTGTCGGGTAAAGCCAAAGCTGACAAAGGATTCATCTCCTCCAGTATTAGCAAGTACGTTCACGGGAGCACCAGCTAGGTGTTTTTTGAACTACATCGTCATGTAGCTCCCACTCTTCAGAGTGAACAGGCTCGATGATGGCATACTGAGCTTGTGATGAACACAGAATCTAGACGCTGGATGCCATAGCTCCTATGATTCACCTACTCAAGTCCACATCTTGTGGGTACGTGTAAAGTCGGCAAGTACCCTCTTGTCCTAAAATATGACTAGGTCAAAATCATCGACTAAGGGTACAACGAACATGGTTAAACTCATCTCTTTCATGGCATTTGCTTCAAGCATTGTGTCTGATAGTTCATGCATAGTGGACGATGTTGCCACATCTAGGCAGGTTCAGTCATACATCTTGTCCGGTCATGTAAGGTTTAGTGGGCAATGTCGATCAACATGAAAACAACAGAGAAGTTTGAACTCGTGAAAATTTTAAATTGTCTTACACCCTCATCTCAAAACATGAATCCATACTTGTGGTCCACATGTACCCATGAGTGGTCCCCACTAGCGTTGCTCAGGGGTGGGGAAAACCCGCGCCATGACCTTGTCCATTTGCATGGGCGTGTCCATTGCTGTGCGTGTGGCCTTTTCCACGGCTCTGTTTGCATCCTCCTACTACGGCAAGCCCACGCGGTGCTGCGGTTGCACCCAATGTTGCGGCCTCTTTTCCACCACTAGCTGCGTGAGGGCACTGAGCCTTGAAGTGTCTGGATTGCATGCAGTTGTGGTACAGTGCCTCGTGGAAGGTTGTGTTGCAACGCTCACGTGCCACCTACAACTCGTCATTGTCGCGGCTACGCTTGTGGTTGGAGGGCTTGTTCCCACCAGTCTTCTTAGCTGGGGGATTTGCAGGCTGCTTGCCCTTGACCTTGCCTTGCTACCTGGCTGTCCCTCCAGCCCCTACAACATCCATGCACATATCCCAGCCTTTTCTATTCTGGCATGTTCGACCGTGCATCCGAGTATTACTATGGGTTCACCGAGTATACCTTGTAGTCTTGCAACGCCCTGCAACTTGTCCGAGCTTGGCCCGTTGCAGTCTTGGTGGTCTTGTCATTTGGCTNTTGGGCATCCCCAACCTCATATCATCGAAGTCCATGAATGTTGTCTTGCGGAAATGTTGTTCACTTTTCCCTATTTAGGTGGTGTCCCCTAACACGCGTTGATCTATGTGAGCTACAAGCTCGCTCCAATACTCGTTGACCGTCCCTGTGGGCAATCGAGATTTGGGCTCCCATGAGTCATGTTCAGGTCCACACTTAGCCCAATGAAGGAGGTATTCTCAAACAACTCGTGACTGGAGAGTATGCTCTCTGTGCTAGAGTAGGCGAAGAACCTCACATTGGCCATCGGTAGCAAGGACTGCCGGTGGTAGCAAAGCTGCCTATGCCGTGTATGGAGCCAACAGGCTCACATGAAACACGTCATTTATCTTTATACTTGGCGGAAGCAACAATCGGTATGCCACTGCCTTGATGTGTGCGACGATGAGAAATGGCCCAATCCACTTCGGTAGAAGTTTTCACGCCCTTGGTAACTCCAGCCAAAGATTCTTAGTACAAAGCAGCACTTTGTCACCGATGACAAACAATACCTCACGGTGAATTTTGTCAGAATATGCATTTATTCGTTGTCGAGCAGCTTGAAGGTGACCCTTCGCCTTCTATAACAAGGAGTCTATGCGCTCGACAAAGGCTTGAGTGGAACAAACCTTTCCTCTTGTACTCCCAATCTTAACCAATGAAGAGGGCACCATTCCATGCCGACCATTGTTCAACGCAAACAGTGTGAACTTTGTAGAATTGTTCACTAAGTTATACGCCGCAAACTCTACCGGTGCCAAGAATTTGTCCCAGTCATGCATGGCAGGGTCCACATACATGCGGAGCACTTGTTCTAGAGTGCCATTCATGCGCTCTGTTTGTCCATCAATTTGAGGGTGAAACACTGTCGACAGTTGTGACTTGCTGCCGAAGTACTCGTGCATCTTTTGTTAGAACTTACTACCAAAATTTTTATGCTGTTCAAAGGTAATGTGCAACGTCAAGCCGTGGTACTTTACCACACCCTCAATGAAGACACAAACGGTCTACTCTGCGTTCTCATCAGTGGTTGTAGGAATGAAGTGTGTCATCTTTGTGAGATGATCCACAACCACCAGTCTTGTATCGTGGCCACGAGCCGTGTCCGGAAGACCAGTAATGAAGCTCATGCTGACGCACTCCCTTGGAGTCCCAAGAATGGGAAGCTGTTATAGAAGTATGGCAGACTTCTTGTTACTAGCCTTAGTTTGAACACATACGTTGCATGTCATGCAATGCTTACGGACATCGACACTGCATCCTGGCCACCAATAATGGTACGAGAGTGCCTGTCTTGTCTTTCTAGGTCCCACCTTACCTGTAACCGGCGGGTCGTGGAAATGGGAGATAATCTTCGCTCGAAGGTCTCCTAACTTTGGCACAACTTGTTCTCCATGCCAATAGACTACCACGTTTTCCACCAATCTGTATTTGTCTAGGTTTTGAGAGTCTTCGAACCAAGAATCTACACATTATCCCATCTGGATTCTGTTAACAAGGTCGTTGTAGTGGAATATCTCTCAAGGTGGTTGTCGCAAGGGTGGAGGGGGCTCTAGTGTTTGTACAGTTGCTGTCACAATGGCCCAAAAACACCCACCGACCTTGGTGGTTGCTTGAATTTATGCTGGTTTCTAGCTTAGTGGATTCACCACATTGAAGCGTCCTGGTCGATACTCCCATGTGAACGAGAATCAGCTAAGGTATTTGCTCCAACGCATGTCGTCTTGGTTTGGTTTGGTTGCGTTTGGAAAAACAGGTTTGGTTGCGTTTGGAAAACACCGATGGGTTATGGTCGGTCACAACCATCACACACCTTTTGGCACCACCGAGGTAGCCATGCCACATCTTGAAAGCATGTACTACCGCAAGGAGCTCTTGATCCCCAGTGGTGTATCGCGTTTCAGCGGGGATGAGCTTGTGGCATTCATATGCAACTAGGTGACCGTTCTGGATGAGGAGAGCTCCAAGTCCGACTATTGACATATCAGATCAAATATCCCACAGATGTGATGTAGTTGGGAGAGCTAAGACGGGCTCTGTGGACACAAGCTCTTTGACTTTGAGAAAGACGTTGTAATTAGATGTCCTTGCCCAAAGCACATCTTTTTGCGTGATCCTGGTTAGCGGTGCTACCAGGGTCAAACACCCTTGCATAAACTATCGAAAGTAGTTTTCAAGGCCGAGGAAAGACCGAATCTGCCCGACTTTTTCTGGGCGTGGCTATTCCACCAAGGCTTGGACCTTTCACGGGTCGACATAGATACCGTCCTTGCTGACAATGTGTCCAAGGTATTTGAGCTCATCTTGTACGAATTTGCATTTGCTCAATTCTGTGCATAACTTCTGTTCCCGAATGATCATAAGGACATCGCGCAGATGTTCTATGTACTCTTCCATAAATTTAGAGAGAACCGGGATATTGTCCTGGTAAACCAAGACAAATTGACCAAGTTGCTTGGCAAACATTTGGTTCATTTCTCCTTGGAAGGTTGCCGGGGCATTCGTTAGCCTGAAGCATAACACCCAGAATTGATAGTGTTCCATGTGTGTTCGAAACACAGTTGGTGCCACATCATTTTCCGAGATGCGAATTTGATGGTGCCCTTGAGACAAATCAAAGGATGAGAATACTTTTGCCCTTTTGTGTTGGTCGAATAGGTCCTCAATCTGTAGTAAAGGGAATGGATTTTTCACCGTTAGCTATTTCAGTGCACGATAGTCTACGCACATGCGTAAACCACCATCTCTTTTGTTCATGAAAACAATCAACGCAGCGCATGGCAAGCTACTTGGCTCAAACCACCCCTTTGCAAGGTACTCTTTGATTTGGCGTTTGGCCTCTCGCCTTCTGCCAGACCAAGGCAATGTATGGGTCTAAACGGAGGAGTTTCCTTTGGCTAGAGTGGAATCGTGTAGCCCATGTGTTGTTTTGGCAGAAGCCCAACCAATGGGTCTTGGAATACATCCGAGAACTCCGCCAATAGAGATTTGATCTTTTGTGGCTTGTCTTTATTCTTGTCTTCCTCCACGTTTTGCAGTTGGGCCAAGAGTTATCGACAACCTTGTCAAATGCGTCTCTTGACCCGCATAACAGACAAGCTAGTATGGACATTGAGTCGGGTCGATGACAATTCCGTACTCAAAATCAGCGTAAAGCGATGCTTTCCTTTTTGGAGGATCAAACACATTTATTCAAAGCGCATTAGAGCCTTGTTTTCACGGAGCCAGGAATCACCTAGCACCATGTCAAACGAGTCAAGAAGGTTGAGTACCTTCAACGTAACACTTTGTGGGTACCCTTGAATACAATTTTTTACATTGTAGGTACCAATCACGGGTACCGTATGGTTGTCACCAACAACAACTGTGCCATTCAATGGCTCGTACTTTATGCCAACCTGTCGGGTAAAGCCAAAGCTGACAAAGGAGTCATCTCCTCCAGTATTAGCAAGTACGTTCACGGGAGCACCAGTTAGGTGTTCTTTGAAGGACATCGTCATGTAGCTCCCGCTCTTCAGAGTGAACAGGCTCGATGATGGCATACTAAGCTTGTGATGAACACAAAATCTAGACGGCGGATGCCATAGGTCCTATGATTCACCTACTCAAGTCCACATCTTGTGGGTACGTGTAAAGTCGGCAAGTACCCTCTTGTCCTAAAAAATGACTAGGTCAAAATCATCGACTAAGGGTACAACAAACATGGTTAAACTCATCTCTTTCATGGCATTTGCTTCAAGCATTGTGTCTGATAGTTCATGCATAGTGGACGATGTTGCCACATCTAGGCAGGTTCAGTCATACATCTTGTCCGGTCATGTAAGGTTTAGTGGGCAATGTCGATCAACATGAAAACAACAGAGAAGTTTGAACTCGTGAAATTTTTAAATTGTCTTACATCCTCATCTCAAAACATGAATTCATACTTGTGGTCCACATGTACCCATGAGTGGTCCCCACTAGCGTTGCTCAGGGGTGTGGAAAACCCGCGCCATGACCTTGTCCATTTGCATGGGCGTGTCCATTGCTGCGCGTGTGGCCTTTTCCACGGCTCTGTTTGCATCCTCCTACTATGGCAAGCCCACGCGGTGCTGCGGTTGCACCCAATGTTGCGGCCTCTTTTCCACCACTAGCTGCGTGAGGGCACTGAGCCTTGAAGTGTCTGGATTGCATGCAGTTGTGGTACAGTGCCTCGTGGAAGGTTGTGTTGCAACGCTCACGTGCCACCTACAACTCGTCATTGTCGCGGCTACGCATGTGGTTGGAGGGCTTGTTCCCACCAGTCTTCTTAGCTGGGGGATTTGCAGGCTGCTTGCCCTTGACCTTGCCTTGCTACCTGGCTGTCCCTCCAGCCCCTACAGCATCCATGCACATATCCCAGCCTTTTCTATTCTGGCATGTTCGACCGTGCATCCGAGTATTACTATGGGTTCACCGAGTATACCTTGTAGTCTTGCAACGCCCTGCAACTTGTCCGAGCTTGGCCCGTTGCAGTCTTGGTGGTCTTGTCATTTGGCTTCTCGTTGGCAAGACCATCGTGCAAGTACTCTAGCAACAAGCACTCTGGATACTTAAAGGTCTGGGTATCGTCGCTCACGATGAAGCTTTTTGCCTCCTCCACGAGCGCGGAGAACTTACTCAAGTAGGTCTCAAGCAAGTAACCCACATGCCTAAAATCTTTGCTCTTGTGGAAGACACGCTGCACCTCCTCATGCTGGGTACACATATTACACATGATTGCGTAGAAGGATTCCCATGGCATGGGCTGCCACTCAAGGTGAGGCCTTTGCGCACTCCACTCCTTGACCACGTACTTCAAGAGCTTGTCTTCAAGCCGCATCATGGCAAGATCATCCCACGAACTGAGTGGAGCCTTGTAGTCGCGTAGGACGTGCTCCATGCGGTTCAACCACTCAGTCAGCTTGACACCCTTTCAAAAGATCTCCACAATGTGGAGGAAGGACGTGTTCATGACCGGCCCCGAGGTCATCGAGGCAGGCGGGTCCTCGCTGCCACTGGCGGTGGCATCAGCACCTACATTGCGCTGCCTCTCATACATACGTACAAGGGTCACACTCTGGAATGCCTTGTCAAGGTCATCCCACCGGCAGCTTGCCTCAAGAGCGGCGAGGTGCTGCAGCTGGCGGTCACGGTCAAGGTCCGTGATGCTCTGCCCGATGTGGGCCAGCAGATTGATAGATGCATACTTTATGCATGATGTCGTCAGAGCATCGGGGATAGCCTCAAGGGTCTCGCTCTATCCATACACCTTTACCCACTGTAGGAGGGTACAATTTGCGTACAAACCTCCTAGATGTCCCACCTTCCGGAGAAGGCTATCATCCACGACGTCGCTTGCCTCAGTATTAGTTTGCCCCGTTGCAGCCACATCGTAGGAAAGGGGGTCTGTCCCTACTCCTCTAAGTGGTGGTGCGTTCCCACTGTCGGTGGTGAGCTTGAGTCGACACACCGCCTCGGCAGCCAACTCGACAAGCCTGTGACGGTGTGGCAAAGTTCCTTTGTGGAAACATCTTCTGGATAATTCTTGTAGGAAATTCCCACGTGGTTGCTTCCAGTGCCTTTGGTGCTCCCAGCTCCCTCACTACTGTTGGTAGCTTCAGGCGATGCGGCAAGAGCCTCGCCCTTCTTGCGCCATCGGCTTGAGTTTGCCGCACGACAATGGCAATGATCACGATCCTTGTCACCTTTGTCATCGTCGGCGTCGTGCTCTTTCTTGGGATCCCCCTCTGAGAGATCCTCCTCCAACGTATCGTACGTCTCATGGGGATTGCGCACGTGCGTGTTGACGTGCTTTTCGAGTACTTTTCCGGCCTTTGTATGCTTCTTGATGTCGCCAAGGTTGGCACCGCTTACCTTCAGTGGTACGGTTACCTTTTGTTTGGCAACCGTGCTCGTGGTGGTGGCTCCCTAAATTTGGAGTCCACCAAGAGCGTGTGGTCAGGCCATCACCACCTTCCTCTTGTTGGTCTTCGACGGTCCGGCACTTGCCATCTCGTCATCCATGCAACTAGCACGTGAAGACCCTTGTGAGGATCACCCCACCACTTTGAGGAGGTTTCGCCTCCCGAAGTGTGCTTTCTCTCACAATCGGTGAGGCAATCCTAAATTTGATTTCTAATTTCCTAGGCCGCCACGGTCGGCACAGCCACGTGGTAGAAAAAGACAAGTTTTATTGGCCGTCACGGTTTGGCATAAGCACATGGATTTTAGGCAAAATTCTAAGTCGTGACTCACTGCACTAGGAAAGCTACAAAAAACTAAAGAAACAAGCAATTACAAGATCAAGAAGCTCTAATAGTTTGAGCACCGCTCAACAAGGTAAGAGGGGACAAGGGGTAAACTCTAACTAAAAGTTTGCACCCCCTCACACACCCTCCTCACTAATCTTAAGTCTTCTGACCTTCTTGTCGTCTTGTCTTCTGGCCTTCCTTGCCCTCTTCTTGTGTCTTCTTGACGCACCTTGCCCCCCCTGGAGGTGCCTTCCTTGTGCTCCACGACAATGTGGCGGCCTCCAAAAATCCTCAAAGTGGGGCCTTTCCCCTTTTTCTTTTTCTCTCAGGCCGTGAGAGTCTCTCGTATTCGGGAAAGGCACTGCCCCAATTTTAGGTTGAAGAGGAGGAGAGGGAGCCTTGAGAAGAGGGGAAAACTAGGTGGTTTTGGGGGTGGATACTCCCTATCCCTTCCCAAAAAAATTCCCCTAGCCAATTGGGATTGAGGAGGGGCTGTGGAGACGAGGCCCGAAAAAACAGAGCTCTTCTCCAGCTTCCTAACGTACATTACAACGCTTCAAACGCTGAAGCATAGATGTCGTAGTCCCTTCTGGCATTATTGATGCTGCTTATAGGAGCCGAAGATATCTTGTATATGCCATAGCTGCCGTTTCCATTGAATCCTTGGTCACGGGGGTTGTTTGGCTCTGAGAACCAATGTAATGGGCCGGAATCTCCAGCTCGTGCTCTGAAGTCGTTGTCGAAGTTTGCATAATGGCATTCCCAGTCTGCGTCAGGGGTTTACCCCCTTTGTAGGACTGAGGGGCAATTGTTATCAATGACCCAGAGCATGGAGACTCGAATATTTTGAGTCTCCAGAGGTCCAATTCTGTTTTTAACCTTATCCTTGGTTTTGGGACTCAAACCGGGGATTTTTTCCTTGAACTCGTGCGTTCGCACGAGCTATTCCGTTGTTTTATGTTGATGTTTGTCGCAAACAAAATTTGATTTATGTTTGTGACATTCTGGCGCAAAATCTTTGCGTGTAAGGCACGCCAGCGATTTCACGCAAGGACCTCTTGTCTTTGGTTCCTCGTCCACCTCCCTCGTCCTCACTCGATTGCTTGTGAGGAGGGCGAGTGGGGGCGAGGGCACTAGGCCATGAGGCCTCACCCACGAGGCCCTCACAGCCCCTCAGCCGTCAATCTAGCTGACGCCGCAATCGGCGGCTGCCGGCTGGCTGGCTGGTGGCCGGCCGCCAACCGCCCAGCCGGCTGGCAGCCAGCTGGCCGGCGACCAGCAAAGTGCTGGGTGACTGCCAGCCCTCGCTAACGCGAGGGGTGGTGTACAACCAGCCCTCGCTTCAGCGAAGAGGGAGGGCTGAACCGGCCCTTCCGCTACGTTGTGTTACCATGGCCAGACCTAATACTGGTAGTGCCGTACAGTCTAGCTCTGCTAGCGCGATGCCACCGACTGACCTTGTCATCACTCTTCAGTAATAGATTGACGACCTACGGACACTCCTCGCCACCTTTCAGTCCGTCCAAATTGCCACAATCTAGCCGCCTCTTCGTGGCCAGTCTTGTCCAACCGTCTGTGTTGTTGCCCAGACAGTAGCCAAGTAACACTAGTAGCATTAGGAGCAGTCTGTGTCTTGTGTCATTGGGTCCCTAGGCACTGTAGCCAATACTTAGCGCAGGTTGAAGGATTCTGAGACAGCAACATCCCACCTTGAAGTTGAAGAGTTTACATCCTGGGAGCTACAGTTTTGCTTGTGGGTTGAGGTTGAGGGTGTGTGGCCCTACTACACCCTGAAGTACAATTCCTCCATCCCTGAGAAATTGTTTGACGCAGGCCGTACAGCTAGGGTCATTGTCTTCACCGCACCAGAGAGTGATCGCACTGACCTCGAGCCCTTCATCGACGATCCTACTGCTGGCACCGACACTGACCCCCGTGAGGCCTAGAGTACCATCACATATCCCTACCGTCCTTCTAGCCAGGGTGTGGTCAGTCGCCTCTTGAGGAGTTTTTGCGACCTCAAGATGGGTGACTCGGAGTCCGTCATTGCCTATTGACGCGACACATAGGATCTTCTCCGTTGGCTCGGCAAGGCTGGGCCCGCCTGCGCTGTCCACTCCTCTCACCATCAAGAACGGCAAGATTCCCAACAACACAAAGATCCTTGTCAACTTTGACCTCGAGATCTTGGAGGTCATGGCATCTCAGGGAACTCTGATGTCCTAGTTCTATTCTTTGTTGTTGGACTCGGACGACACGATTCATGCTACTCGCCTGCGGCTTTGAGACACAGAAGCACTAGTAGTAGTCAGCTTTGCCTCTCCTACGCCTTTGTCGACTGGGATCCTTGGTGCCGCCAGAGCCACACGTTGCGATGGGCGCTTTAAGGAGGGACGTGGGAAGAAGGGGAAGGGAAAGACTTAGCAGCTGTCCGGCAACAGCTCATCCCGTAGCAACTCTCTTGTCTGCCACAACTATGGCTAGCCGGGTCATGGCTGGTACACATGCCTACTATCCACTAACGAGTCTCATGTCATCATTTCCATGCATCGCGAGCGTGAGTGGCACCTTGGTACCGCAGCAACTACTATTGCCTCGACTACAGCCTCTCCTGTTGGCGCTCCCTCCACTTCATCAATAGCAGTCTCCTCCAATAGCACTGTAGCAGTCATGACTACATCCCCCACTTTCTTCATGCCTTCTTTCAGACCTGTTGCTTCATGGACTCCATATCCAGCGTGGTCACCTGTACCGTTGCATCCTAGCTACACTTGAGCTCCTCCATTTTCCATGACCATGCTGCAATACCTCGAGACTCCTGGGCCCTCCACTTGTGAGTGCCAATTAGAGGAGTTCATTGCACACTGCTTTGGTATCCCTCCTTGTGAGTCCCAGGGCAAAACGAGTTGTGTGTCTGCTAGTCAAGAGGTCACAGACGGTTGTCTCACTGAGACTGCGCTCTGTGGTGACCCTCCTATGGGTTTCCAGTGTGTATCTACTCCCCTCTTGGATAATATTTCCTGGCTTGATGATTGGCAGACACGCTTTGTGTCTCAATCTCATGCACAATACACGTTGCCCGCGTCATGTGTGGTTGCTTAGTGCAAAGTTATCGCGTCTATCCATGACCCAAATGGCACCTGGATCATTGACTCTGGAACTACGCATCACATGACGTTTTGTCATCAGGAATTTCATATGCTTGGTCCGATTGACGATGTCCACAGTGTTTGGACTGGATCTGTTCAGGTGTTTTTTGTTAGTGGTATTGGTGTTGTTCATTTTTTGCATCTGTCTCGGGATTTCTATTTCATTGATGTGTTGTATGTACCTGGCTACGAGCTTTGACTTTTGTCTGTTACTGCTCTCAACCGCATGAGCATGGATATTTCACACACCTGTGCCATCGACACAGTCACTCTTTGTCCATCTGGTCATGTGATGTTTTGTGTAGAGTCTCGTGATGACATCTGGTACATCACTCGTCTGTCTTCCATGTCCTCGATTCTGTCTTGAAGGGGGCACACGTCTTTGTCATGAGCACTCTGTCCCTGCAACATACTCACCTCTTCCACCATTACTTGTGCCACGTACACAACTCTGCCGTTCTGAGCATACTTCGTACACAGCTTCCCTAGCTACCTTTCAGTTACCTTACAAAACTGAATACATCAACTGCTCTGAACATCATGAGGCGCGAGGTGCGGGAAGAGGAAACAGGATGAGATGACCTGTGCATCTTGCCCTGGGGGAGGCAGATGCTTTTCTTAGGAATCGTGGTGTGAGACAAGGGGGATACATCTGCGCCTTATACTCAGGAGTAGAATGATATCTATAAGCGCTAGAACCGCACTATGGCTGATGCGGTCCGCACTATGAGCATTGAGTCTGGTTTATCTGAAGACTTCTTCTTCATGGCCATGTCGTACATGACCTGGGTTTGGAACAGTGTTTCCCATGGTCCCTTGACCCGTCTTGTCACTCCTTACCAGTCTTGGTGTGGACAGCGAGTAGATCTGCCTCCCGTTCACGTCTGTGGTAGCCAACGCCTGGCTCCTAGAGGACCAGTGGGATGGCAAGCTGGCTCCCCGTGTTCGCCTCTGTACCTTTCTTGGAGTGTCTCGTCAGTCTAAGGCCTGGAGGTTCTAGGACCATGTCCGGCATCGCATCATCAAGTCGCGTGACGCCTTGTTCTTTGAGGAGCGTTTCTCACGCGACCTCGCTTTTGTATGTGCCGGGACACTTCTAGGCATGTCGCCGCCATTGCGTGGGGGAAATTTGACACCAATGCACGATGTTGCTCCTTTTCCATCAGTGCCCAGAGTCCCTGGTTCCACTTCATCACTACGCCTCTACACACACTAGAAAATTCCACCACACCAGAGCCTTCATCTGATTCTGTTCCTCAGACTGCTGACCACGCATCCAAGTCTACCTCTTCAGTCGCGAACTATGCTGACCAGGTGACTGAGTCCAATTCTTCGGTCACTGACTCCGCCGACCAGGTGATTGAGTGGACTTCTTTGGCTGCGGACTCCTCTACCCAGGCGATCCATTTAATCCATTTAGTCATTGACTCACTCGACCAGTCGAGCAGTCTTCCTGCGTCAGTCACTCCAGTGGAGCGACCCGTCGTGTCCTTGCCTCCTTGAACCCGGCAAACCCACTCCTCTAGTGCTGGTCCGATGTATTCATGTACTCTGGGTGGCCGTCTTTGCCCCCGCACCCCAGTGCCTCCATCAGGCATGCGTCCTGCCATTGTTCGGCTGCCCCTGGCTAATGACCTCCGTCCCATGCCCCCTTCTCATAGTGTGGTAAGTGGGAATCAATGGAAAAAAACCTTGGGTCAGACTGCCCTTGCCGTTGTTAGAGCGGGCCTTCATCCCAGATTCGCATTGGGTTATGGCCTGATTTCTTAAGAGCATCAAAATGCTGTCTCTATCTCGTTGTTGCGTGCTCTAGCTGGCCTTGGCTATGCTCGCTTGCTGACAGCCAGGCCAAATTTGCAGGCAGCCGACCCACAGACCCTCTGTGAGGCCAAGGCCGCACCTGACGCTGCCAAGTGGGAAGTTGCTTGAAATGAGAAACTGACTGTCATTGATAAGCATGGTGTGTACGAGCTGGTCGACTTGCACCCACGCCGTAAAGCCATTGAGGCAAAGTGGGTTGGTTGTCGCAAGTGGAAACCAGATGGCACGCAAGATAAGTTCAAAGCCTGGCTAACCGCCAAAGGCTTTGCACATGTACCAGGAGTGCATTTCGACCAGGTTTTCACGCCGGTTGGCGGTTTCACTACCACTCACGCGCTCTTCAGCATGGTCGCACAACATAACTGGGAGCTCAACCAAATGGACGTAAGCAATGCATTCTAGCATGTCACTCTTGATGGGGAGGAGATATACCTGGTCCAGCCACCGGGTTTTGAGGATGACACTCGTCGTGTTTGGCGACTCCGGAAGGCCCTCTATGACCACAAACATTCGTCAAGATTTTGGAACACAAAGACCAGCCACACCCTCTTGAAGGGTGGCTTGATGCGCAGTGCCGCAGATCCAGCTCTCTTCTACATTCTAGTGGGCACCACCCTTGTCATTGTGCTTGTCTATGTGGAAAATCTGCTCATTGCATCCCATGACCTTCCCGCTGCTCAGCGAGTGAAGGATCTGGAGCAGTCCACGTACAAGATGAAAATCTTAGACCTACATAATTGCTTTTGGAAATTGAAATCGAGCGCGACCGTGCCCATGGCATTTATCCTGTGCATCAGGTAGCCAACGTACAGACATTGGGTGAGCGCTTTGCGGACCTTGTGTCCACCGTCCCTGGTGCATCCACTCCCATAACCAAAAAAAGCCAGATCAAGCTAAAAGCTCTTGATGCTGAAACACTGGGTGTGAGTGTGCACATGACTGCTTTTCTTTGTGTCATTGGGTTACCCATGTTCCTCGCCACTACCACACGACCAAACATTGCATTTTCCGTGAATCCACTGTCTCAGTTATCTTACTCCCCGCATCAGCTTCACCTAGATGTAGTGATTTGCGTGGAGCGATATGTTGTCTCCACTCCACGTCGTGGATCAAAGTTCCACCACCAATTGTCTGTGGTCGCCGAAGGCTACATGGATAGCAACTGTGCTGGGAGAGCATATGGGAAGAACCACACTGGATGGATCTTCCTTATTGGAGGTACAGTTGTCTTGTGTCGTAGTGGGCAAACAGGTGTGCATTGCATGCTGTACTGCAGAGGCAGAGTACTGGTATTGTGAGGTGATGGCACAAGTGAGGGTGTGTGGCTCGTCTATTGTGTGAGTTTTGTCAGCCTGCATCACCCATCACACGGCATTTTGACAATGAGAGTGCCATAAAGATCGCAAAAAATGATGGCATTCATGACACGCGCACAAAAAAATTCAATGTGGAGTATCACTACGTGCGCACTTTGTTGCATGAGGGCAGCATCCGGATTGTGTGGGTTGAGACCGTGCGACAGTTGGCTCACTTTTTGACCAAGGCCACAAAGCCAGCATCCTTCAAAAAGGCTGTTTGTTTGGTTGGTCTACATCCGTGAGTGTACTGTCTTGTATCTGTGAGCTCCCTTACCCTGTGCTGCTTCATGCGCGTTGTCACTCTTCGTGTGCTCATCCTAACAATTGTGTGAGCTTGCTTGACTATGGGGCAATGAGAGTCTGGGGGAGCATGACTTATGTTGTGCACTGTGGATGGAGGTGAGAAGATGTAAGGAAGCTTCCTAGCAACACCCCCGTTGACCAGGCGTCAGTGCCTGATCAGACGGTGACGACAGTCACAAGTCGTGCACGCAACGGCAAGAGTTCGGCTAGGAGACACAAAGCAAAGTGTCTGAATGCTTCAGTAGCATTACAGAGAGAAATGACAAATGACAGGTCCATGGCACAAATACCTGCCGCGGCGCACATCGGGTGTCGCACGGGGCGGTCCAAGAGCTGTCCTAAAACCGGCCCAAAAACACTGTTCTGGCCATAACTCTGCGCACACATGTCAAAATGCTACGCCGTCTTAGCCTAGACGTGCAGGATCACACGACGGACGCTACGACTGGTCACATGCATGCATCCATCATCAGACAATGGACACGCAATGCAAAAACATGCAAATTTGGCTCATGGCCAGTTCGCTGAAAAACTCCTACAAGCTGTAGAAAAGACAACATGAAGTCCCGGCAGTGTCCGGGGGCTCTGGAACGGTAGTCGGCCAGTTCCAAGCTGGTAGTCCGCCGCCAGTCGTCGCACCGGTGTCACCAGGGCCCGCCTCACAGATCTGCACGAGTATGGACACGGCTGAGTGGTCACAGTAGATTGTACAAGAACGTCACAAAGCACAACACTCCCCCATGACCCGATGGTACGCATGTCCATACACGTGCAGCAGTGGGACGAGTAGAATAGTGTGTATAAAACAGATGGGACACGGACACACATCCCACACTCAACCACTCCCAGGCATGGGGCGAAGCCCAACACAATGAATGGCCACCAGGAACTTTCTGCGAGCTAGTGCCTTCGTCAAGAAATCAGCATGTTGCATGTCGGTGCCAACCCACATGACGGAAATCACGTGTCGCTCCACCAGATCGCGCACAAAGTGATGCTCAACCGTAGTGTGCTTTGTGCAAGCGTGAAAGACACCGAAGTTCTCCACAATGGCGAGTGCACTCTGGTTGTCGCAACGAAGCACAAGGGCAGGTGCTGACTGACCAAGCTCAAGAAATAGGCGTTGCAGCCATACCGCCTCAGTAGCCCCTGCGCCGAAAGCAACGTACTCTACCTCTGATGAGCTACGTGCGATGCGACCCTGCTTCCCGCTACACCAAGATAGAGCAGTACCGCCGAGCAGGAACACGTAGCCAGTACGGCTGCGTCCATCTGGGCTCCACGCCTAGTCGCTGTCAGTGTAGCCGTCAAGGACCATCGAACACTACCGACGAAAGCAGAGTTCGAGGTACTGCGTGGAGACCACATACCGTACCACTCGCACGGCCGCATGAAGGGCTCTGGCACGTGGAGCCTGCGAGAACTGAGCGAGGAGGTTGATAGCGAAAGCGTTGTCAGGACGTGTGGTAGAGGCCAGGTACATCAGAGATCCGATGAGATGGAGGTACAAGGTCACATCCACTGTCTCCCCCAGCTGTGTGGGATCATTCACCTTCAGGGCATCCGGCCCATCAGGTGTAAGAGGTCTGGAAGCGGTGGGCACTGCACCAAGAAGGTCGCTGAAATGCTCCCCCACGACTCGTGCGTATCAGTCTTAATGCAGCAACAGTGTCCAACGTCTGCGATCTCGCACGATCTCCATACCAAGAAACACCAATGCAAGACCGAGGTCCTTCATCCTGTAGGCAGTCTGAAGGACAGCCTTGGCCTCCTTCACGGCCTCCAGGGACGGAGACGCAACCAGAAGGTCATCGACATAGACCATGATGGCGGTGAACCGCTCAGGTGTCGGTAGGATGAAGAGAGAGGGCCTGCCTCGCTCTGTAGATATCCCGCACGAGTCAAAGTACTGGTGATCTCCCGGTTCCAAAACCACGGAGACTACTTGAGGCCATACAAGGACTTGAGCAAGCGCCAGACCTTGTCACCGTCCTCAAAGCCTGGTGGCTGAGCCACGTAAGTCTCCTCATCCAGAGAGCCATGGAGGAACACACTGTTCACGTCCATCTAGTG
>SZWC01018541.1:10055-38986 GCA_023375785.1 Penium margaritaceum
TGGGAATTAACACTTGATCAAGGCTCACAAGCAGTGGCATTTTATAGCCACTGATCTAAGCTTTCCAGAACACCAAAGCATGCCAGATTTGGAGCTTCCTAGCAGATTCTATGGCTTCTAGAGTGCTCCTTGGTAGGCTGTCCTTTTCCCACCTAGGAAGGCATCCCTTCCCTCCTCTAGAAGCTTCTGCCCCTTCCTAGATTCCTCAGCTTGCTTCTAGTAGGAGGGAAGGTGTCCAGAAGACCAAGACACCTCTAGATGCCTTGTAGGACAAGTCACCCCTTCTAGAAGGTGTGCCACCTTCCTGGACCCTCACCTGGCCTTCTAGAAACTTAAAGAGGAACTCTAGAGGTTGAGCTAGCTTCCTGGCATCTATTTTCCACCTCCCTTGAGGCAGGGCAGAATTTCATCTTGTGGGACTTGAACCCGGGCCCCTGCCTCTAGAGGTGGACACCATTAACCACTAAGCCACTAAGGCTTGTCTTTTTGGTGTTCCTTTTTGGAGTCACTCCTGCCATGGTGAGGAGCATCATTTCAACAGAGGGCTGTGCACGAAAGTACAGCCCAAAACGAGGGGTGGACAGGGCATAGCGCACTACCCGTAGTGTAGCCTCAAGATGGCGTTCGCGGGGGCACTGGGAGAAGTGGGACAAGAATTTCACAGCAAACGCAACATCAACACGCGTGGTGGTGGCAAGATACATAAGGGAGCCAATGACCCGGAGGTAGTCGGTCACATCGACCATTTCCCCCAGCTTTGACAGCTCCACAGACTTTAGTAGGGACTGGCCAAAGGGTGTCATGGGTGTGGACGTTGTGGGGACTGATGTGAGAAGCGGTCCGAAGTGCTCCCCCAAGCTGTGTACATATGCAGCTTGGTGAATGTGCAAGGTACGACGTGCACGATCACGCTCCAACTCTATGCCGAAGAAAAAACGAGCCGAACCAAGGTCCTTCATCTTGTATGCCGCTTGGGGCAGGGATTTTACAGCCGCAATGGATGCGACGTCAGGGGAGGCGATGAGAAGCTCGTCCACATAGACAAGGATGGCAACAAGTGGCTTGGTGGGAGCACTGAAGAATAAAGCAGGATCCATAGCACTTCTTAGGAAGCCTCCCTTCTCTAGGATGGCGGTGATTTCTTGGTTCTAGCAGTGTGGAGACTGCTTCAGGCCATAGAGAGCCTTGCGCAGAAGGCACACTCGGCTTGTTCCATAAGAGAAGCCGGAGAGCTAGACCATGTAAATCTCCTCGTCCAACTTACCATGAAGAAAGGCATTGTTAACATCCATCTGCTCAAGCTCCCAATCATGCTTAGCAACCAGGTTGAGAAGAGCCCTAGCTCTAGTGTAGCGGTCGACTGGGGCAAAGGTTTTGTCAAAGTCAACACCAGGGATTTGAGAGAATCATTTAGTAGTGAGGCAAGCCTTGTACCGTTCAACTGTGTTGTCGGGGTTCACCTTGCAACGGTACACCCACTTGGCTGCAATTGCCTTGCGGCCTGGTGGGAGGTCCACGAGCTCGTGCACGCCGTGCTGAGATACTGCATCGAGCTTGGATTTCATGGCCTACTCCTACAAAGGGGAATGAGAGGCCGTGCGAGCTGCTTCCATAGTTAACGATTCAGGTGGAAGAGGAGAGAGACCAGCAGCACCAAAACATGAGGCAACAGACCTACCTCCAGACGAGGAGAGAGCTGAGTGGAACTCTTGTTCAATGAGAGAGTAGCCAATTGTTCTGCCGGGGTGTACCACAGAGGCAGCCGCTGACAATGCTAAGGTTGCAAGACCAAGAGCACGGGGACCAGGGTCACCAGAGACAACATGGTGTGACTGAGATGGAAGTGCTCTGAGACGACCACCACGCGTGTAGGGTGAGACTGGGGGGAATGACGAGACCCGTGCTGCAGCGGAGGGGGTAGCAGAGCATGGGTGCACAGAGGCTGGAGAAGGAGAGTCAGCTCAGACAGAGGGCTTGGAGAGAGCAGGAGGCGGTGCAGACGTGGCACTAGGTTTAGAGGCAGAGGACGAGGCAGAGGGTGAGGGTGAGGGAGTAAGGGGCTCAAGAGAGTTCGAATTAGAGGAGACAGGGGACTCCAAAGGGGAGAGGAGGCCAAAGGCATAGTGGAGACGAGGGAAGGAGGTCCCAAGGAGGGATTCGAGCCCAGGGGTCCGACAAAGACAAGGGGTGTCGAGGGACGCACAGAGGGGAGAACAGACGGCCCAGAGGGAAGAGGACCACCCCCACCCCAAGAGGGCGGAGAGAGAGACGCACCGAAACAAGGAGAATCGCGCTCAAACAAGTGTTCAAAGAACAAAGCATCGCAAGACTTGATGAAACAACAGCGGGAAGGATTCCAAAAGTACCAAGCTTTGGAGAACGTGGAGACACCGAGAAAGAAACTCAAGCGACCACGGGTAGACAGTTTGCCATCCCGTTGGTCCGCCGGGACCCAAACGGAGGTAAGACACCCCCAGACGTAGACAAGGCGGAGGTCGGCACGACAACCAGTCCAATATTTGAAAGGCGTGACAGAGTGAGGGAGAGGGCCATGAGGAACCCGATTCTAGACCCAAGTCATATAGGACATGGCTTCACAGGCAAACAAGGGGGACTGCCCAGAGGCAGAGAGAAGGGAGCGAACACCATCGGCAAGGGTGCAGTTCTAAAGCTCAGACACGCCGTTCTATTGGAAAGAGGACTCAATTTGAACAGCACGGGACTCAACAAAGCGAAAGGTGGGACAAAAGAATTTGCTGCCCCGGTTCTTGCGAAAGACGCGCAACGAGCGGAGGCAAGCACGCTCAGCCTCAGGGAGCCAGGACTCAAGAACGTGAGTGACATCACTTTTGTGGCGAAGGGCGAAGACCCAGCGATAGCAAGAGAAATCATCCATCAGAAACAGGACATAGCGGCCAAGGCTACCAAGGAAAGTCCTGGGGCAAGGGACCCATGACATCTGCGTGGACAAGGTCAAGATGATGGGATGTGGTAGACTCAGCGGTAGGGAATGGGGAGCGGTGCATTTTGCCACCGGCACTGTCCAGATAGGAGGAGGTGTAGGGATGAGAAAATGTGGTAGGGTCAAGGCCGTAGGCTGGCAAAAGGCGGAGAAGGCACTGGATGGTCGTAGTGTGAATATGTCAGAGGTGACAATGCAGCAGGTCAGCATGGGCTGGAGAGAGCGACGGTGCAACGTGAACAAGAGCAGATGTAGCGGAAGACGATGGCAACGTAACAATCACACAAAACAGACAATCACAACACACACCACGAAGAACAACACGGCCATACGAGCGAAGAGAAATGGAGGCCAAGCCGCGGCTGGACAAGAAGTCCATGCCCTGGTCGTCAAGGGTGGTCACAGAGAGAAGGCTGACTTCAAGGTCGGGCACATAAAGTACATCGGGCAAGTAGACAGTGCCCCCGCAACCAACAAAACAAATGACACCAACACCTTGGACTGGGAGAAGTTGGCCGGAGCCAGTGCGCACAGAGCAGACGGACCCAACAAACTTAAGGGACACGAACAAAGACCGACATGAATTCATGTGATGCGTGGCCCCAGAGTCAATGATCCAAAGACCTGGGGATGCACGAGTGGATGGGAGAACGAGACAGACAGCAACAGTACCACGGGAGGAGAGGGGAGACGGGCTACCAAGACAAGTGGGGAACGTGTGAGAGTGCCACTCCTCAATCCAGTCACGGGCATCAAGCACGACCCCCTGGACACCACCAGACACAGCATCACGAAGGGTTGCGTCAGACTCACAGACGGACACACGCAACAGGCCACTCACACTCTCACCTCCCTAAGAACAAAGGTGAAGCAGTTCTGCCAGCCAACGCTCGAGGGTGCGCTCCTCGTCACGGCGGTCAGAGGAGCACTCCGAGGAGCGGTCGGACGAGCGGTCGGAGAAGTGACAATCATCACAGGCCCGGGGAGGCACGGAGTAGTGAGACAACAGGGGACCGTAGTAAGATTGGTGGAGAGCGCGGAAGCAGAGGAGGAGGATGAGGAAGATGCAACAGTCACTGCGACGGCGGCAGAGGAGGCGGTGACACCTGTGCGGGCCCAACAAGCGCCATGGAGGATGCGAGATGTGCATTGTAATGGGGAGCCGGGCATTTGGGCGCAGAGTGTCTTGTGGTGCCACAGTTCCAGCAGGTGATATTGGCAACGGCGGGAGCGGAGTTCTTCCCGCCACGGCTACCCCCACTCCCCTTACCCCCACGACCACCACCAGGACTGGAGCCACCATCCTCCCTCACAAGAAGTAGCCTGAGTGGGATGAGCTGCTGCCTGAGAAGAGGAGGAGGAGGAGGAAGGCGCAGCGGCAGAAGAGGAGGATGAGGAAGTAGTGACAGTAGCAAATGCAGCACTATGCATGTGCTTATTCTGTAGGGCGTTCCACCATTCGGTGAGACGTGAGGTATTGAAGTCAAAGAGGGGACCGATCCCAAGCAGGGAGTCAGAAGGGACTGGAGCAACAGCAAGGTGCCTGTGTTCTACCTAAGCGACATGAAGATAGAGCTCAGAAAGCTCAGGAATGAGGCCAACAATGATGGAGAGGCAGGCGGAGAGGGGGCGTGGAGCTGCCCTGCCAAGGTCCCACAGCAAGTGCAGACTACGCGCCCAATATTCATCGGCAGTCTCATCTGTCCGCATATGCAGGGTGTTGAACTCGACAGTCAGTGCACTCTGGGCAATGTGCCCAGATTGCAGCGACGAATGAGAGCATACGCGTCAACAGGATCAGCAGGGGTGCATCATGCGGGGTCTGCATTGTACGTACCAATGTCATTGAGCAGATTCTCGGGGCCTACATTGATGAGGGCACGTACAGCACAAGCAACCTCAGCCGGCTGAGGTACAAACAACGGCTTGGGAGGGGAGTAATATTCCCAAAGAAGCTCACCCTGGGCCCACGCACTGGCACTTCAGGTGCCATTGATGGCTCAGTGGATCCAGCTGCTGCAGGACATTGGGTAGGAGTAGGAGCAGCTGTAGGGTTGGTCGGCTGAGAGGTGCGAGGAGGGTGCATCATTGGAGATAGAGGTAGTGATGGTAGAAGATCGTCCGGCGTGTAGACTTGCCGGTCTATCTCCTCCCGTTTGCCCTCAGCTCATGCGTCAACGTCCTCTTGCCAATAGGAGTTGTCTAACATCCGCACCCACAGTGGAGTGTCATCATCTGTGGGTGGAGGTTAATCAAAATTGCATTGGTCCTCCCACTCATGGTCGGCGTACCAAGCTTTTGTGCATGAGGAGTCCAGCTCTTCGTCCGGTGGACTGTCGAGAGGAGGAGAATCCAGTGTGAGTGAGTTGAAACCGCTGGTGCAGCCAGGAGAGATGTGGGTGCAATGAGGGTATCACAGTGTGCACCGGGACTATGCTGCGTGAGAGTAGCGTGATGTGGAGCTGAGGGAATGGGTTTGGCACAGTGACGGTGTGAGAGGGCTGCTATAAGAGAAAAGCAGGAGAGACCGATGGACAAAGCAAAGAGTGCCGGAGAGTGTGGTCCGTACCGAGGTGCTGGGGAGAGAAGCACGTATCTCTGCCCAGTGAAGAAGGGAAGTAATGTGGGAACCGCAAGGTGCAGACCGGGAATGCCGTTGGGGTCGCTACCCTAGAGATGCGGGAACGGAAGCACCGTTTGTGCTGCTATTGGTGCTGCGGTGTTTGGAGATGACTACTGTGGCGGGCGGCGGCTATTCCAAGAGTGTCATGTGAGCTCCGGAGAGTGTGCTACGGTAAGAGGAACATAATGTCGCGCCAAGAAGGAGGGTATGACCCTCCTGCCAGTAGATGTGCCATGGAGCGCCAGGAGCCAGAAAGAGATGAGCGGCACAAGAATGCTTATGGCGACGAAAGTCGTCGTATAGGCCTGTGCACGTAAGATGAGCACATGCCTCTTAACAGCAGGTAGGTGGCGCCAGAATTGCCGCTCGCTGGCAAGGATATGGGCAGCGGCAAAGAGACCACGGGCACGACGGAGGTGGGCCACGCTAGAACACCGCATGGCTGCCGAGGAGCTCTCGGCTTCTCACAGCTTCACGATCGATGTGTTGCAAGGGGCAACCCCTACTGCTCTGATACTAGTAGTTATTCAGGAAGCTTCCTAGGTGGATTGTGTGAGACAGGATGGGTGAGCATGTGAGATCTCTAGGCACGCCATGGATGCGGTAAATGATTTCCTTAGAACTCAATCACTCACCAAGACAGTTAGAGTGAGGGGGAGCGAGCAAGACAAGCACCGGTGAGCACACACCCACATCGAGCATGATGCTCAGGTGGGCAAGTGCCGCCACCCGGGTTCGAGCTCGACCACTGGGATTAAACCGAGGGCGGCTTCTCACCAGTGCACGGCCAAAACCGGTACGGTGGCCCCCTAAGGATCAGCACCCGGAGAATATGCAACTCCTCCCAAACACTCAAGGGAAGAGAGCATGATGCAAAACACAGCATTGAGAATGTACAAGCCCTAGCATCTACCACTTCACGGAATCATGGAAAGTCAGGCAATGGCCATGTTTGTGCCAGAGGGTACTCATGGGTCCTGCAGCTGCTTCATGAAGCCAGAGGCTCCAGTCAAGGTGGGCCCGCATGACGCCTCCCCAGGTAAGGCCGTTGTCATTTAATCTGTACATGTGTGTGCAGAGTGTGGGAGACAAGAAGACATAGAGCTGTGAGTGGCCAATGAACTTCAACACCATCCACGCACGCACGCACGCACGCACATACACACACCCACCCACGCACCCTCACACGCACGCACACACGCATGCACCCACCCATGCACCCACGCACGCACGCACGCACGAACACATGCACACACACACGCACGCACGCACGCACCCACGCACGCACGTACGCATGCACGCACGCAAGCTTTAAACCTAGACTAGAGCAGCGTGTTGAGGCTGCAGCGTCGCTAGAGTAGGCATGGCCCCATGCTCATTGCTTTGCACTGCTGTCCCCTTCCACTGCTCTGAGTGTGTGAGAGAGAAACTGTGTGCTGAGGAGTTAGCGCCAGAACGGCAATGGAAACTGAAAAGAACTGTTCAGCAACTGAGAATGAACAGCAATGGGAGACCCCTCCAAGTTCTAGCTCCCTCCTAGCTCTGTGGAGCTTGTTACTCAGCTTTGTAACCAATCAGAAAAATGACTTATTTTCTGGCTGGCAGGGTTTTCTCAGTGAGCGCTGCCTGACGGCTGACAACCCAAAACCCGGGCGTCTTCCGTTTTGCCTAAAAACTGAACCATACCATAATACCAACACTGCAAACGCATTCGTGCGGTCAGAATGATCCAGAAAAATAGCCGAGAGGATTTGTGGCCGCCTAGACCCAGGCAGCGCCTACACTAGTTCCTGGTAACAATAGTGCCAGATCAACATGAGACTTGGATCCTAAGCAGAAGATGACGCTGCAGACGCAATGGTGCAATCACATCCAACACTCGATGCATGCAGACAGCATCTCCAGTGGCAGTGAACGCCAGCAGCAGGACTGCCGAGGAGGCCTGCCGATGGAGATGAGTACGTCCACCGTCAGAGGGAGGAGGCTCCAGCATACTGCGTGTAGGCCTCAGCGTGCATCGGTTCCACCGAACGACACTCTAGCAGCGTCGTGTCTTGCCGTCATTCATCTGCACGCGGATGTACACAAGCCGGAAGGACACAACAGAGCACAATGACAGATGCACAAAAACCAACACTCATCCATGACTCACGGGCGTAGTGCACATGGGCAGGCAGCAATACATCCAACAGACGGACTCCTCCTGGATAGGCAGAGGCATAGGCAGGGACAAAGACCGAAGCTCAGTGATGCACACCGACCAAATTCACAGCCTTCTTGAACGAGTCATGCTTCAGTGCCTTGGTCAAGAAGTCAGCGAGCTGCCGTGCTGTCTCAACCCACACGATGCTAACGGTGATATCATGTAACAATAAACGCACACAGTGATACTCAACATTGATGTGCTTTGTGCATCTGCGATGCACGACGTCATTGTCGGCGATGGCCATGGCACTGTCATTGTCATATTACAACGTGATGGATGCGATGGACTGATGTAAATCAGACAACAGATGATGCAACCACACACTCTCACATGCGCCTGAGCCAAGGGTCACGTACTCAGTCTCAGCAATGCAACGTGCAATGCACCGTACTTGCCACTACGCCAGGACATAGCCGTGCTTCCAATCAGAAAGATCTAGCGAGTGCGGCTCATACTAGCCGGACTGCCGGCCCAGTCACTGTCGGTGTAGCCCACCGCGAAAATAGACGGCTGTCGGTGGAACATGAGGCCTTGCCATGGAGTCGAGATGACCTAGCGCAGTACTCGGATCGTGGCCTCAAAGTGAAGGTGACGCGACTCCTAGGAGAACATGGCCAGGAGGTTGACGAAAAACATGATGTCTGGGTGTGTTGTCGTCGCCAAGAACATCAGTGACTTGATGAATCCCACATATGTAATCACGTCAACTAGCCTCCCCACAATGGTTGGGTCAGGGTTCTTCAGCTTCACATGGCAAACGGGTGACATGGGTGAGGATGCGCTCGACACGAGATGCAGGTCCTCGGCGAAATGACTGGACAGAGTCTGCACGTAGGTAACCTGGTGGACGTGCAAATAAGACTGCACACGGATCCTATCCGTGGATCTTGAGGTGAATCCGGATCCGTGGGACGGATCATGTACCTCGATCCGGAACTGGGGTTATGGATCCATAAATTCGTGGATGCATGGATTCACGGATCCGGAACATGGATCCATGGTTCCCCCATACCGGATCCAGCCTGATCTACATTGACAGAATAAACTTCTACGTAGGGCACGCTCGACTCCTCCCTGAGAGGAGTCCTGCGCGCCCGCAACACAAATGACTCCTCCCGGGGAGGAGCCCAGCGCAACCCACTCGTCTGGGAGTACCCGATTTCTGACAAGTTGACCCATGCCGTTGGATCGTCTGGCTTGTCAGGCAATGGCCATTGAGGATGGGCCACGTGCATCGGATGTGGACCACCACAACTTCGCGCCCGCAGTTTTGGTGGTCCACATCCAATGCATAGTCATGCCCTGCTGAAGTGCAGATGTCAAGCGCGACACGCGGGCATGACTGTTTGATTTTCAATGAGCGAGTTTCTCCAATCCGTGACAGATTTGAGCATGACCTCTCGCAGTTTTCTCCTCCCCCTCCCCCCCTCAGGATCCAATTAGGATCCGTGAATACAAACCGGATCCAGGAACCTGGATCCAAAACCGCGGATCTGAGTCTGGATCCAGTATTCGTGGATAGTCACCACGGATCCCGGTATTCGTGTGCAGCGTTACGTGCAGGATGCCATGGGAGCGATCATGCTCGAGCTCCATACCCACAACAACTCGGGCAGACCCAAGGTCCTTCATCTTGTAGGTGGTGTGCAGCAGCTCCTTGTCACACTGAATAGCAGTTGTGTCCAGTGACGCAATGAAGAGGTCCTTGACATAGAACAGGACAGCGGCATAGCTCTAGCCTTGTGGGCTAACGAAGAGTGCGGGATCAAGAGTGCTGCAAAGGAGGCCATTGCGGAGAAGCGTGCAACTTATCTCATGGTTTCTGCACCGAGACAACTGCTTTAGGCCATGGAGAGCCTTCCGCAGCCGCCCGACCTTCCTAGTGCTGTCGTCAAAGCCTAGAGGCTGCACCATGTACAACTCCTCACCCTCCGGTGAGCCATCCAGGAAAGCGTTGCTCACATCCATCTGATGTAGCTCCAACCCATGCTAGACAAGGAGGCTCAAGAGCGCCTGTCTAGTTGAGGACCGGCCAACTGGGATAATGATTTGTTTGTAATTGACCCTAGGGACTTGAGCAAACCTCTTGGCTGTAAGGCAGGCCTTGTACTTTTCCAAGAACCTTTCCGGCTTCCACTTGCGCCAGAAGACCCATTTGGCACCGATGGCCTTCCGGCATGAAGAGAGATCGACGAGGTCGCACACGTAGTGCTGCCGGATAGTAGTGAGCTCGTCAGTGCATGTAGCATCCTAGCGCGCGTTCTCGAGGGAAGCAAGAGCCTCGCGCATGGTGGCTGGGTCCTCCGGGTGCACCGTGGAGCGGACTGCGAGGGCGCGTGTGTCTTGAGTCCAAGGTGGGATGTGCATGAGTGCGGCCGTGACGGAATGTCGGTGGTCCTGATGGAGCATGACGTAGCCCAGTTATATGCCCAGGTGAAGGTCTACAATGATGGCCAAAGTGGTTAGGCCGAGGGCCTTGGTGGCAGGGTCCCTACTCATGACTGTAGGAGTGGACGAGACACATAGGGCGACGGGGGGCGGAGGCGCCACAGGGTGTAGTGCGGCGGTCTGCACGCTCACTGACGGCCTGGGTCAAAGGCTGCCGCCTAGGCCACGTGTGTAGCGCGGTAGAGCAGGAGATGACACAGAGAGGGTAGCCGGAAGCGAGTCTGAGGGACTAGTAGAGGCAGATGGGGCTACTGGCCCGAAGGGACCAGCGAACGCGGGCGGAGCTGCTGGCTCGAAGAGACGAGCGGATACGGGCGGAGCTACTGGCCAAGAGGGACCAGCGGAGGCGGACGGGGCTACGAGCTCAGAGGGACCAGCGGACGCAGATGGCACTACTGGCACAAAGGGACCAGCAGACGCAGACGGGGCTGCCGGCCCGGAGGGACCAATGGACGCGGACGAAGCTGCTGGCCCGGAGGGGCCATTGGACGCGACTAGAGCTGCTGGCCCGGAGGGACCAGCAGACGCAGATTGGGCTGCCGGCCTGGAGGGACCAGCAAATGCGGAAAGAACTGCTGGCCCGAAGGGGCCACCGGACGCGACTGGAGCTCTCGGCTCGCAGGGACCACCAGACGGGACTGTGGTTGCCGGCCTGGAGGGACCAGCGGACGCAGGCTATGTACAGCTCGGAGGCGGCAGGATGGAGGATGGACTCATCACTCCCCCACGCAACAGGAGGGACATCAACGAGTCAGAGCAAACGAGGTCGCGGCGAGAGGTATAGTAAATTGGTGTCCTTTCATACAACCGTAGACCTTTGTATTAGCTTACTTGTATTCTCATGGTAGTTTCTTGGTCGTCTTCCTTGGTGTGAGAGATCACAGACAGGAAGGAGACGGGGGGGAGGTAGGAAAAGTGTATGGGACAAGTGTATGTGGTAGTGTATCACTGTGTAGGTGGTGAATGGATCATATCTATACACATGTGTACTGTGTAGGTGGAAGTCTTCCTTGGTGCGAGTGGTCATTGACAGAGAGGGGAGGAGGGGGAGAGGAGGAGGTAGTCAAAGTGTATGGGACAAGTGTATGGGGTAGTGTATCACTGTGTTAGTGGTGAGTGTATCATGTTCATACAAATGTGTACAATATAAGTGGAAGTCTTCCTTGGTGTGAGTGATCACTGACAGGGAGGAGAGGAGGGGGAGGGGGGCTGGGGATGTAGGAAAAGTGTATGGGACAAGTGTATGGGGTAGTGTATCACTCTTTAGGTGGTAAGTGTATCATATTAATACACACGTGTATTGTGTAGGTGGAATTCCTCCTTGGTGTGAGGGTGGTGACGTAGTTGGTGTACAATTTGTTGAGTAGTGTACATTAATGTCTTCTCATTTGCATCGTCCAGCTACAAGTGTGTCCACTGTCCAACACATTCATCGCTTACATATTTCGCTTTGGTGTCCTCCCGCCTTCCCCCCCTTCCCAGGTCTTCACATATGTAGCTCTATCCGTTGAGCCATGTGGTGTAAAACACGAACACAAGTGTACAAAAATTTCAAGTCTTCACTAGAATATTTGTTCACTGCCCAATACACTCACCTAATACACTTTTCTCCTCCCCTCCCCACCACTCCTCCTCTCCCAACTCGCATGTCACTTTCCCTCATTGGGTTCATATTCAGTAGCTAGTAAACATTATAATGTTCTCTCTCTCTCTCTCTCTCTCTCTCTCTCTCTTCTTCTTCTTCTCTCTCTCTCTCTCTCTTTCCCTCTCTCTCTCTCTCTCTCTCCTCTCTCTCTCTCTGTACTTCTTTTGTTGGTTCATTGACTGGTATATTTCAAGGAAGCTTTATAGGACAGAAAGTGGAATTGGGGTGTTTCTTGGAAGATTCCAGCACCTTCTGTCTCATGGAAGGAAGGTTTCAGTCAATGACTA
The DNA here is from genome assembly GCA_023375785.1 of Penium margaritaceum. Classification (NCBI taxonomy): domain Eukaryota; kingdom Viridiplantae; phylum Streptophyta; class Zygnematophyceae; order Desmidiales; family Peniaceae; genus Penium; species Penium margaritaceum. Next base: position 22,227 of record SZWC01018541.1, read on the forward strand.
TATCCGTGTAGGAATGTGCCCAGTACTTTCACTTATGTACTTACCGTGCATGTACATTGTTTGTAGGGTGTTTGGATTTGGGGGGATTGGTTATAAATGCGCGGCGAAACAACTCCTCAAAGAAGAGGACATCGTGTGATTTGATGATGTAGTATCGAGAGGGATCGTAGAAGCGCTAAACTTTGGAATGACAAGAGACACCGACAAAGGTACGAGGATTCCCTAGGGGGACAAGCTTTCTGTCCTGCTATAGGGCGGACAGCCACACAATGTCCACGCAGTGCCAGACACAAGCAAGCCGCAGGTCACCCTGCTGACCGCACCACTGCTGGTACGGCGTAAACTTGAGGAATGGTGTCCCCACGGACCCCTTCCCCAGCTCTGGCTAGGGAAGGGATCTATGGAGAATGCGGCTCCAGACCCACGTCATGTAGGCCATGGTTTTGAAGTAGAAGCCATCAGAGAGGCCAGAATCCACCCTCAAAGTGGGGACGGCATCGGCCATGGTGCGGTTCCACCATTCAGAGACGCCGTTCTGGGCTGGTGTGTAGGGAGCCGATTGATGTTTTCCGCAAGAGGCGAGAAAGGTTGTGGTCTCTCCCATGTACTCGCCAGTGTGATCAGAGCGGAAGCGACGAAGAGAACGACCACACTTGCACTTTGTACGGACAAGCTAGTTCCGAATGGTGGGTGCAACATCGCCCTTCTCTTGAATATAGAAGACCCCGTGGTAGCGAGAGTAGTCATCACTGAGGGTGAGGACATTGCATCAATGCTCCCCAACAGACTCCGTAGGAAGAGGACCCATGACATCGGAGTGGACTAACTCCACAGGGGCGGACGCAGAGGAGGAGGAAAGAGGACAGAAGGACCGGTGTATCTTGCCCTGAGCGCAATCAATGCACTTTGTGGGGCACGGCCAGGGGAAGGAGGCCAGGTCAAGGCCCTTGGCCGTCTAGGTGTGGAGCATGCTATCCATAGCAGCTGAGTGGACATGGTAGAGGCGGCGGTGCAAGAGGTGTGTGTGCTGCGAAGGGAGCGTGCTAGTGACAAACACATAGCCTATGGAGGCAGACCGGGAGGGGATGGAGGGAAGGGAGGAAAGACGGGGCACGTGCCACAGGTTGCCACGGGTGGTGGGGTGCAGAACGACAAGACCGGACGGACGAAACAACACAGTACCAACGTCACGCGAGTGTAGGATGTCCATGCTCATGCAGTCAAGGGTAGTGACGGACAGGAGGTTGAGCTCAAGACCTGGGACGAAGAGGACGTCGGTCACAAAGACATCACCGGCGGGAACGCGAAAACGAACGGCGCCAACATCGCGGACTCGTAACACCTGTCTAGAGCCCGTCCGAACACTGGACACATTGCCAACGGGAACAAGCATACTGAAAGCCTCGCAAGAGGCTGTCATGTGATGCGTGGCCTCAGAATCCATGATCGATGGTCTTGGCAATGTCCTGGACTGGGATCACCAGATTGCTCACGGTCACGAGACAGCAAGCAAGAGACACGGTCGCGGTGGACGGAGGTGCGAACGGAGACTGCCAATCATCAAGCCATGCGACTTTGTCACGGAGTGGGGCAGAAGAGGAGGACATGGGAGATGACAAAATGGATGAGGGCATAGGAAACAACCGTAGCTCAGTCTCAGTCATGCAGGGCAGGGTAGGCAAGCAGGAAATGACGCAACTCGCGTTTCCCTGGGGGGGCGCCAAGGCAGGCCGAGCTGGAGCACGATGGATTGCTCTAAATGACGCTCACGGATGGAGGGTCCGGGAGCGTAGACCGATGCGGTGTGACAGTGCCAGAACCCGGAAAGGAGGAGAGCTGCACCGGTGATGGAAAGGGTGGCGTCGATGGCTACAGAGGATACTGTTGTAGAGCGCGTGACGGCAGGACCAATGCGGCCGTCGGAGTAGTGGAGTTGCCGGACGGGGTGGAGGCATCAGGGCCGGCGACAGCTATGGTAGTAGAGGCGAGATGACACTCACGTTGGCGACGCATGGTGGAGATGAAGTATGCCTCGTTTGTCGGGAGCAGGCACGTATACCATTCGTGACCTGGCTTGACACAGTTGTGGCAGACTGAGCCACCACCACTTGACCCGGTCGGCCGCTACTATTGGCCCTTGTCCTTCTTGCCCTTGCGCTTCTTTTTCGGCAGCGAATAGGAGCTGGCGGATGTAGCTACTCCGAGGGAGGCAACGGCCATGGAGGCGACGGCTGGGGATTCGAGGGCGTCTGTGCGCTGGATGCGTGACTCCAGACGAGCCTCCTTAATCCTTTGAAATAACTCGTATGCCCAAGGCATGAGAGTGCCTTGGGTTGCCATTACGGAGAGGACGTCTTGGGAGTAGTGGACAGAGACGTCGGCAAACGCGTCGGTAGCACCGCATTTCATGGTCAAGAGCGCGCTGAGAGGGGGTAGAGCAGAGTCGCTCAGGTGACGAAGGATGTCCTCCGCTCGTTGTAGTAGGAGGTTACCGTCTCAATCTCCCCCATGTGCAGGGAGTTGAACTCCCAAAGCAGACGGCTTGTCTCAGCGTCAGTGGATAGGTGATCGGGACACGTGAGGATGTGCCACGCGGTTGAAAGGTCTGGAGTCTTGCCACTTGTGAAGTCTCTAAGGAAGGGCTCGATGGTGAGGTGTAAAAATTGAGGGGCAACCGAGACAAGAGCGCGTACGTTACGACCAGCATCATGCAGCTGGTCGGCCTGGGAGGAGTCCTACGAGAGAGTGTAGTACAACCATAGACCCTCACATTGTGCACAGATGCGAAAGCTGAGCTCCCAGCTCTGGAACTACTCACCGGCCTGGGGCAGCGAGGGAAGGGTCTCAAAGGCCTTTGGCCTACGGCCGGCACCTAGAGTGGGCCAAGGACTAACGTCACCATCTGCTACTGATCCTGGATTTGCTACTGTGCTAGGTAATACGTGGCAGCAGAAAGAGTGGGGCTAGCGTGCTCAGGAGGAAGTAAGGGCGGCATGGCACTGGCATGGCTCTGTGGTGTTAGCAGTTGCATTGCTGCAGGTTGCTGCGTCAGTGCCGTAAGCTGCTGGCAAATGGCGGCCAGGGGGTCGGATGAGCCAGCGGCAAAACCTATGGGTTGTTGCTATTGCTGCTTTGTTTGCTGCTGATATTACTACTGCTACTGCTGCTGCTAGTGCTGTAGCTGCACGTGCTACCACTGTTGCTGTTGCTGCTACTGCTACTGCTCTTGCTGCGACTACTGCTAAAGTGGCCGCTGCTGTTGCAACTGCTGCTACGTCAGCGGTGGCTGCAGCTACTGTAGTGGTTGCTGCTGCAGTCGCTACTGCTATAATGGCAGAAGCTATTGCTGCTGCTGCTGTTGTAGCTGTTGCAGTTGCTGTAAGAAATAGGGCCGTGGAGTTCCTCCAACAGGGGATAACCCTTCTCCACTAAGACTAGTAGCCATGTCCCCCCTCTTTTGGCTTTGTCTATTTTGTTGCTCCCCCTTTTTCCCCTTTGTTGCTAACATTAGTAGTGACGTCAGCAATGAGGTTGATACACTGGTACTGACGCCAGCACTGATCCGCTGATGTCAGTAACATGGTGCTGCCGTCCTACTGCTATTGCTGCTGCTCGTGCTGCATGTTCTATGGCAACTGTTGTTGCGATGCCGGATGCTGCGGCCACAACGGCTGTTGTGGCTGCAGCGGCTGCTGCGGCTGCTATGGCTACTGTGGCTGTCATGGTTCCTTTGGTTGCTGCTACTGCTACGGCTTGTCGGGGCAACTGGCGGCTGGCTGCGTAGTTGCTGCGCATCTGTGGCAGCTCCTGCGTAGTAGTGACTGCTGTCGTGGCTACTGTTGTGCAGCAACAGCTGCTGCTGCTGTTGTGGCTGAGGCCGCAGCTCTGCAGTGGAGATCTGCTGCGCAGATCTGCGCTATGGATGCTACTGCTGTGGCTGCAGAGGAGAGGGAAAGGAGGTGGGAGAGGTCACTCCTCTTGTCTGTGGCGTCATCGCCGCGTGTGTCAGTGCCGTCACGGTGTCGCCCGTCACGTTGCCGGCTGTGAGTCTGCCAATGCTACCGTCGTCGCGGGGTCAGTGCTGCTAAAAATGTTTTTACAGTATTTCCCCTGCGTTGAGAGCATTTTGATGACACCACCCTACGGGGCTAACTGTACACGGAAAAATTCGGCACAGTCTCCCTTGCACGGACGTGTTTCTGGGACCGGCGTAGACTAAGACCTTTACACCTTGCTACTGGTCATGTAAGCTGCTTCTGCTGCGCTATGGCTCTGATACCAAGCTTAAAACCTAGACTAGAGTGGCGTCTAAAGGCTGAAGCATTGCTAGAGTAGGCATGGCCCCACGCTCGTTGCTTTGCACTGTTGCCCCCTTCCGCTGCTCTGAGTCTGCGAGAGAGAAATAACGTGCTGAGGAGTTAGCGCCAATAAGGCAGTGGAAACTGAAAAGAACTGATTAGTAATAGAAAATGAATATCAATGGGAGACTCCTCCAATCTCTAGCTCCCCCCAGCTCTGTATACCTTGTTACTCAGCCTTCTAGCCAATCAGAAAAATGACCTAATTTTTGGCTGGCAGGGTTTTCTCAGTGAGTCCTGCCAGACGACCGACAGCCCGAAATCCGGGCGTCGTCCGTTTTGTTTGAAACTGGACCATATCATAACACCGACACTGCAAATGCAGTCGTGCGGTCAGAATCATCTAGAAAAATAGCAGAAATTATTGATGGCCGCCTAGACCGAAGCAGCGTCTACACTAGTCCCCGATAACAATATTGCCAGATCAACATGTGACTTGGACCCTAAGTAGAACATGACGCTGTAGACGCAATGGTGCAGTCAGATCTAGCACGCAACGCATGCAGACAGCATCTCTAGTGGCAGTGACCGCCGACAGCACAACTGCCAAGGAGGCCTGCAGATGAAGTTGAGCACGTCGACCGTCGGAGGAGGCTGCAACAAACTACGTGTAGGCCTCAGCGTCCGTTGACTCCACCGGACGACACTCGAGTGGCATCGTGTCTCGCCATCAGTCATCTGCACGGTGATGTACACAAGTCGGGAGGACACAACAGAGCACAGTGAGAGATGCGCAAAACCCAACAACACACGCACGCACGCACGCACGCACGCACACACATACGCACGTACAAACGCACGCATGCACGCACGCACGCACGCATGCACAATCGCATGCAAGCACTCACGCAAGCACGCATGCACGCTCGCATGCACGCAGGTATGCATGCACACACATACACACACACACACATACATACACACACACACACTCACTCACACACACCTGTATGTGCGTACATGCGTGCGTGCACGCACACAGATGCACATGCGTGAACACGCACAGGTGCGCATGTTCACACCACACACTTACACACTCACACTCACTCACACTCACTCACTCACTCAGGGCTGGCCGGTCACCTGATCGGCTGCCGGTCGTCTAGTCGGCCGGCCGTCAGCAGGGTGAAGGCTAGGCAGTGGCTAGCCACCGGGGAGCCCTCACTATACCGTGCGGTGGTTGCGAACCACCCCTCGTTGTTGCGAGGTGGGAGAGTTGAACTGGCCCTCTACAAAATGGGGCTCGAATGAAGAATGTTTGCACCATTCATGCTATTCAATACTTCTTAGTGAATTGTACTGTTGAATATCTTGTTGCAACTTTTGAACAAACTGACATAATCTTGCCTTGAAACTCTATTCTACGTTCACCTTGGCATTGAAACAATAAAATCGCCCTTTTAACCTATCATCTCGAGGAACAAGATCAAGATGATGAAGATTTTTTTTGAAGTTAATCAAACAAATAACTTGATTCTTGTAGAAGTAGTTGAAAAACGTTTAAACGATGCATTAATCAATATACCATGCATATTTTTTTCCAGAGTCATAAGAATGTTATTGCACTCCCTTCAGAGATTAAAGCGGATGGGCCGGGATTTATATTCAAGTTTGTTTCTTTGTAAATTTTCCCTCTGCATCAGACGGTTAAGCTCATTCATTCTAGCTCTGAGAAAAAAAATTGGGCACCCCAATGTAAGGGCCACGTTTGGTCCTGCGACTCGAGTAGACAGTCCTTTTTGCTCGTTTTCCAACCACGGGGCCCTGAAAGCTCCCCAAGAATCGAACCCTATTGTCCAATCTCAACAATGAAGTAGCCCTGTGCTTGTTTTGTACGTGTCAAAGTCGCGCCACATTGCAAGCGAATCTCATGCGAAGACCAAAAAGGAAAGCGAAACACCCATCGTTATCCTCTTGCCAATTTCTCTCTTTCACCAGGTCCGCACACTTGCGGGCCCTCCTGTTGGTTGCTGCCCAAATGCGGGCCACGTTGCTGATGCCTACAGAAAGCGGGTTGTCTTGTTGGGAGTCAGGAAGAACCAAGGCCCATAAGTTGATTTACCCGAGAAACTTCAGTCCTAAAAAGAAATTCAGAAGGAGAAGGGCAAAAAAGCCCGCATATCCACAATCGAGATTTGTTGGGGTTCAGGAAGAACCAATACCCCTGGGTTCCCGATCGAGCGATGACCCCTCCCCCCCCTCCCCCCCCCCCCTCCCGGCGCGTCCATTCTCTTTTCTGGGCCGATCGCGACTGCACGAACACACCTGTTTCCAATAGTTTTTCTCCGCACGCAAACCCTCCTGTTTACAATGCTAACGGAGTTCAAACCCTACCCCTGACTACATTTAGGGTTGAGGGTTTCAATTTTTCGCTCGAGCACATGCTGGGTCCCGCTGTAGTGGGGCCCAACAAGTTCCCTTTGAATGCATGGGATGTCTTGACCCTCCCCCCCCCCTTGCAAACGCCTCCTTTGAACTGTGACAAACCCCTTGTAAAAGGGATTTGTGACTGTTTGAATGAAATACTGATGTCAGAATTCCAACACCGCATTTTATGCAGCATCGACATGGTGTTCACGCGCTTTTTCCTGGACACCTCAATGTTTTTCTTCGACATGTGGGTTTTTCAGGTTGAAAGTGCAAAACAGGTGGATATGGCCTTGTTAAAGAGCGGTTACTGGATATCGCAGGTCTATTGGGAATTCTGTGGATGTATGGTCACACCTGTAGAAATCGGTGGAGTACGTCGCGTCAAAAGGGCGGAGCTCTCGGTGTTTCAGTCTCGAATGGTCACAAATGAGCTCGGCTTTGCCGACGATGCCCGTTTGTCACACGGGTCTCACCGCATCGCGTCCTCATAGAGCGTAACTACCCCTTTTGAAGCTACAACGTATATACGTGCACGAAGTTATGATTATGTCACAATCGTATCCGTTGTGACACCCACTTCATTTCGTGCTCTCTTTCTTTTTATTCGAGAGTCTGTTTTGTACAATTTCTTCCCGTTAGTGGAATAATCTATAGGTTTTTATGAAAATCTCCCACGTGCTTCTACATATCGGTGTTTATGATGCATCTCTTTATAAGATGCATCGCGACATCTCATATGCGATTTTGGGTCTTTCTCCTCGCGAAGTCAGAATGCGACCTCACGACCCCTTTTGTCTTTTGTAACTGCCACATGGATCCAAACTTGACCGTGCCAGCTGGCATGGTCAGATTTTGGCAAGCAGTTTTGACTTAAATTTGCAAAAACGTCAAAATGTTTTCACTCTACATTCCTCCCCCTTTAGGACCAAATCGTCCTGATTGGTGATCTTTTTCTTAGAGAAAAAGACATGCACATCACGAAAAAAAAAACAAGAGTGAGAAGGAATAATCTCATTTTTATGAGCGTCACATTTGTTAAACAATGATTTTCATCACTTGAGGTGTTATGGCACTTTGAAGTACAATACCAAATCTCAACCTTTGACAAGGGATGGCGGCGCATCCTCCCCCTTTTGTAAGGAGCACCCTCGTGACGTGTGTCCAGGCGTCCCTGTTACACACTACGCCGTGGCCAAGGTATTGTGCCAAAACCTCATGAAGGGGTTTGTGCCAGGGTGGTACCCCCGAGGGCACATCGTCGTGACCAGGCAGCCAGTTCCTTCCAGTACTCGGTTACTGCTGCTTTTGGCATCCGAGACTCTGGCTCCCTTGAGTTGAGTTCAGGTCCACAACCGGCCCAATGCACAAGGTACTCCTTGACCACTCGTCCGTGAAGTGCACGCTCTCGGTGCTGGAGGATATGCTGTACCTCACATTGGCCTTCAACGGCAAGAACTGCTAGCGGGGGTGGTTGAACAGACCCATTTGCCGTGTATGGTGCAAGAAGGCTCACGTGGAAGACGTTGTGGATACGCATTGCGGAGGGGAGCACGAGACGGTAGGCCACTGGGCCCACCTCATGCGTGATCATGAAGGGTCCTAACCACTTTGGCAACATCTTACCTGCAGCAGGCGTCTTCAGCCGTAAATGTTTTGTGCTGAGAAGCACTCTCTGGCCAACGGAGAATTTGACCTCACGTCTGGACTTGTCAGCATAGACCTTTTGACGTTGTTGAGCTGCGTACAGGTGTGCTTTTGCATCACGCCACAACACATCCATTTTCTCGACAAAGGCTTGGGCGGAGGGAACCTGATCACCGCCGCCCCCGCGCTTCACTAGTGAGGCGGGTAGCACCGGATGCTGACCATGATTGAGTAGGAACGGGGTATAGCCAGTCGACTCGCTCACGGCGTTGTTGACAGCAAATTCTGCCGACGCGAGAAAATCATCCCAATCCTCCATCAAAGGGTTGATATACATCCGCAGCATTTGTTCCAATGTGCGGTTCATGCGTTCAGTCTGCCCATCCGTCTGTGGATGGAATGCTGTTGACATCTTTACTTGTGTTCCGTATCGCTCATTGAGTGCTTGCCAGAAACGACTTGCAAATCGAGGATCACGATCGGAGATGATTTCGAGGGGGATGCCGTGGTACTTCACAACGTCATCATAGAAGAGGCGTGCTATTTCCTCAGCGGTCACCCGTGATGTTGTGGGCATGAAATGTGCCATGTAGGTTCCACGATCGATCACCACGAATATTGCATCATGGTCCCTCTTTGTTTGTGGGAGGCCGGTGATAAAATCCATGGCCACACATTCCCACGGAGCGTTGGGAAGCTCCACTGGTTGGAGAAGCCCTCCTGGACCTTTGTTGCTTGCTTTGTTTCGGAGGCACAGGTCACAAACTGCACAATATCTTCGCACTGAATTGCTCCAACCCGGCCACCAGTAATGCCCTGACAATGAATATCCTGTTTTCTTTGGACCCACATGTCTGGCTGTTGGGGGGTTATGAAACTCAAACAGAATCTGCTCCCGAAGCTTGTTGGCATCTGGGAGCACCACCTCTTCGCCATGCCAATAAAGTCCCTCAGCCTCGACCAAATAATGTCGCTCGATGTTCCGAGGGTCTTGGAACCATGGGTCGATCGTGTAACCCATGCGAATTTGATTCTTAAAGGGGTTCACCTGAATAAGTGGTCTGGGTGCTGGGCGGAGTGGGTTCATGTTTTGAGTCACTGCGGTTGCTATCGTGGCAAAGGTATGGTCTCAGGTTTTCTGACAACCCACAATGATCGCCACACACATGGGATTACGACTCAATGGATCTGCCACATTGATGCGGCCGGGCCGGTACTTCCATGTGAAAGTGAACCTGCTCAAGTACTCACTCTAGCGTGCCTGACGTCTCGATAAGTTGGGTTGTGTTTGAAAATATATTACGGGACTATGGTCAGTGACCACCATGATCTCCCCTTCTGATCCCTCCACGTAACATCGCCACACATTGAAGGCATGCACAACTGCAAGGAGTTCCTGGTCTCCTGTCGTGTAGCGAGTTTCTGCATCAGAAAGTTTTCGGCTCTCAAATGCTACTGGATGACCATCTTGCATGAGGACAGCTCCGACACCGACAAGTGATGCGTCACATCTGAGTTCCCATGGCTTCTTGGGGTCAGGAAGGACAACCAGGGGTGCTGAAGCTAGCATCTCCTTGACTTTGTTGAAGGCTGCCTCGCATCGTTATGTCCAATGCCAAGCGACTATCTTTCGTGTGAAACTTGTGAGTGGGCGGACCAAGGTCGAGTAGCCCCTCATAAAACGTCTGAAATAGTTTGAGAGGCCAAGAAAAGATCGGATCTGGCCCACGTTCAAAGGGCGAGGCCATTCTTTCACCGCTTGTACCTTTTGGGGGTCCACGCAGATGCCTTCACCACTCACAGTATGTCCAAGGTACTCAAGCTCTCTTTGCGCGAATTGGCACTTGCTCATTTTTGCAAAGAACTTGCTCTCACGTAGAATATCCAACACCTCTTGCAGATGCTTCTCGTGCTCCTCTTCTGTCTTGGAGAAGATGAGAATGTCATCCAAGTACACAAACACGGACTTCCTAGCTGATTACGGAGCACGTTGTTCATTACGGCTTGGAACATTGCTGGTCTATTTGTTAACCCAAAGGATAGCACACAAAACTGATAGTGTCCGAAGTGTGTACGAAAGGCAGTCTTTGGTACATCTTCCTCTGTGATTCGGATCTGGTGATACCCTTGCGAGAGGTCAAGTGATGAGGAGATTTTTGCTCCTTTTAGTTGATCAAAGAGGTCTTCGATTTGTGGCAATGGATAACGATTTTTTACTGTAAGCTTGTTCAGCACGCGATAGTCCACGCACATTCGCAAGCCTCCATCCTTCTTGCTCACAAAAAGGATTGTTGCACCAAAGGGAGATGAGCTCGGCTCAATCCATCCCTTACGCAGGTACTCTTTGGTTTGTGTTTCGGCCTTTTTTCTCTCGGCGGGACTGAGCCGATACATTCCCCGGAAAGGTGGTGTTGCATTGGACTCTAGTGGGATCGTGTGACCCACTTCTCTCACTGGCGGCAGTCCATCTGGGGGTTCTTGAAACACATCTTGAAAATTTGAGATGATGGTTTTCATGTTGTGTGGGATGTCACGTACAGGCTCTTTTTCTGTTTTTTGTAGTGTGGCTAAGAAGACATGGCATCCTTGTCACAATCTTCGCTTCACTTGTATCGCAGTCAATGCAGCCGGTGTGTAATTTTCAGGTTTCTGAAGTTGAGGTATTGGTGATATGGTGATCTTCCGTCGTCCTTTCATCACTTGCAATTGTTTTGAGTTGAAGTCCATTTTTGCCTTGTGGCTCACCAACCAAGGGTCTCCCAACACGACGTAAAATGGGTCCATCAGGTCAAGAACCGTGAGACGGGTCTTTGTGTTCAATCCTCCAAGGGAGAGCCGTACCACACAATCACCGATGATTGGTACTTCTCGATTATCGCCCACCAACACCTTTCCTTGTCGAGGGGTGTATTTTAGACCAATGGAATCCAAGAATGTAGCCTTCACAAATGAATCATCAGCCCCAGTATCACCAAGGAGTCGAGCTGGTGCTCCATTGACGCTTCCTCGAAACTACATGGTTATATGAGCACTAGCCTTCCGTACAAACAAGCTCACTAGCGGCTTTGCCTGCAAGTGGTAAATCCGGTAGGCATAGGAGCTTCGACGTAGCTCCACTGTATCGTCCACCTTCTCCCACATGTGATGACCACGTGCAAAGGTTGCAAGAAACCTCCAGTCCTTCAGTTGCGACATGTCATTTCCTTCATGTACGGGCACAACGATCGTGACTGCTGTCAATGACTGCGTCTCATGAGCTTGTTGTGCCTCTTTGATGATGTCAGCCATGTTTTCCCTTGTAACTACAACAAGGCATGAACGGTTGTCAAGATTCTCCTTTGTGGCGTATGTTAGTGGACGAAAACGACCGGAGTAAAGAGAGTTAGATTGGATGAACGATGAAAATAATGGTGAAAAATATTGCGATGACAAAATCGCTTTACATCGTCATCCACAAACATAAACATCCTCTCATTGTCCATGCCGTCAAGTCCCCCGGGCAGTCGTCCACTATCTACTGCTGGGGGTGGCAAAAATCTTGTGGGAGTCCACGTGGCTCCATACCATGGTGCTCGTACCCCTCAACCTCGTCTGGCACACGAGGACGTCCACGACCCCGCTGTCACCCACGTACTCGGATCCTTTGAACAGCTCCAAAGGCTAGTTGCTGCTACCCTCCGGGTGCCTGCCCAAAGGCACCGTTGCCTCCTCGGGGTCCAGCGAGTTGCCCGCCTGGAGCACCCGCTGGCGCTCCACCACCGCCGCCTTGAACAGGACGCGCACCGTCCTGCTTGTGTCCCAACATCCCTTGTCGGTTCAGGCCCCCATGAGGCCTGTTGCCCTGTCCTTGATGGACAGCTGGACCTTGTGGAGGACCATGTTGCTGACGATGCGGGCAATTCCGTGCAATGTGCCTAGGTTTGTTGCATTCTCTACAGGTGAAAGTGCCACTTTACTGAGCCTTCTGATCCTGGAAGCGAGCTTTCTTGGGTTTTCCAATCTATCAATGGAAAGGACGTTTGCTTCCGCCATTCCCAAGGAGGCTCGGCGCCTCATTCCTTGTTGTATGCACTGGAGTCGAAGTATCCCACAAGGCCGAGTTCTCATTGTACGTCTCAAGGACGTACTTTGTCACTGCTCGCAGGCTCGTCAATCGCTCGTGGTCCTTATCAGTAATGCAGTGGAACTTCAGCTGCTGGCTGGCCAGCCCATTGAAGAACAATGTAATCTTTGCCTCCTCTATCATGTGTCGCGGCTGGACACGCTGGACCGTGTCATAAAAGTGATCCACATACCGGCTTAGGGTCAAGATTCCCTGCCTGAACTTCTCCAAATCGACCTTTGCTGCTTAATAGTCAATGTGGTGAGAGAACAACTCTCCCACGAGTTCCTCGAACTCCTCCCATGTGGGATTTCCCTCCTGGTTCTTTGCAAACCATGTCTCTGCAAGCTTCTCAAGCTGCTCACGGTTCACTGCCAACATCCCTTGTGCCCCCCTGTCGTCTAAGGGGATCTTTCTAAGCTGCATGTGGAGTTTGAATCCCTTCAGCCACGTGTGCACCTTTGACTTACCATTGTATCTGTCAGCCGAGTCAAATGTAGGCCGGCTTGTCAAGCTTGCTGCCGGTGGCCCAACGCTGGTGGTAGGCTGCATTGTGTCGCATTGGTTGGCGGCTGAGCTTGCTTGGCAATGTTTAGCCTGAATCTGTTTCTGGCTCTCAAAAGCACGTTCAGCTGCCTCTCCTGTCGCATGAGCCGCTGCTGCCTCATAAATCTGTGCCACTCCGTGTTACTTTGCCTTGAGCATCTCTCGAGCGGTGACTTCTTCTTCAGCGCGATGTAAGGCGACAGCAAGCTCTCTGTGAAGTTTGATGTTCTCATCAGAGAGTTTGCGGTTTACCGTGTGAGCGCGGCTGACATTTGTTCTCAGAGAGACAACCGTCTTCTCGTGGCTGTGTGCCATTTCACCGATGATGCCCACGACGATATTGTAGTCCTCGCTACTCAGGTTGTCTTTCAGCCTCGTTACATCTTCCTCGGCCTCGTGAAGGCGTATCGCTTTGAGGAAGGCGCGATGGATGCTTGGAGAGCCGGCAAGGCCCATCCGGTAGAGGTTGTTCCTTTCGATGGCGTGCAGATTAGAAGCATCTAGGCGCTTTTCAATTAGTCCACGCACGGGGTCGGTTGTCTCGAGTTCTTTCCTTGCAGCTTCAACGCGGATACCACGAGTTGGAGATGACTCTTTTCCCCACTTGTCCGAGTCATCCACGAAATGAACACGACGCCTTCTAACTGGTCCGGGGATGGTAGTGCGTTCCTCTCCTTCCGTCTCATGTCTGTCATCCTCAGTTTGTTGCTCATTGCTCTCGTCATCGGCGACATCATTTGCTTCGAGCTCGATGGAAGTAGCTTCCTCTTCTTCGGCTACACCATCGTCACGTTCTTCGTCACTTGTCATCTCATCCTTGGCTTTGGCTCCATCCGACTTTGGAGGATTCGCAATGTCGACATCACCATCCACCCTGTAGGAAGGATGTTCATCTTCCGTTGTCGGCTTTGAAGTAGGCTCGGGAGTTTCTTCGAGAGCCTCTTGCCCAAGATCTTCGTGGGCCTTTTCACGTCCCTCGGTCGTCTCAAAAATCAAGTGCTCATGGCTATGTTCCACCTCGAACGTGTACGGTGGCAAGCCATAGGGGCGGTCAAGAGCTTGTCCCCGACGGATCACATGGTTCTCACCTCGACGCCCGCCCTTTTTTCCATCCCGATGTCGTGACGGAATTGGGACTTGATCGCCCGTTCCCTTTTGTAGCGTGTGGCGGATCGGAGAGCGACCCTTGTACTTCCCTTTAGGAGTCACCATTGGAGGCGGCCCGCCAAAGAGCGTGGATAACTCGGTAGCCCGAGCGGCCATGGCTTCGGTGACCCAAGAATCTCACGACCCTTTCTAAGGTTCTAGCTAGGGTGAAGCACACATTCGCGACTACGCAATGGTACTTGCTTTAAACCCTCTTTTCTCGACAAGATCCGGTCTCTCTCTCTCTCTCTCTCTCTCTCTCTCTCTCTCTCATAGGTGGAGCTAAGTGAAAAATCCAAGGAGGAGGTCCCTCCACTCCTTTAGAGATTGACTCCCTTAGTTTCATGTGCAGTTCGCAAGGAGGAGCTCCACTCACTCACTTCGAAACTCACGCATGTAGTCGTCAAGTGTGCCTTTTCACAAGGAGGAGTTTAACTCACTCACTTTGAAGACCGTACACTCTTAGAACTACCACACCACTCTCCTAATCAAAGAGGATATTTACTCACTCAATGTGAGAGGAGGATCAAGAGGTAAGGAGCAAAAAGGAAACCACAACATGCAAAGATATTAATATGACCTAAACTAGCCACCACCAAGTGGCACAATCAGGTCTCCAATATCCCATAAATAGATAGATATTTCTAATACAAATCCAACAAAAAAACGGCATGTCAATCGGAGCTTTCTTGTGGAAGCGATGAATTTTTGAAGTTCTTGGGCCCGGGTCCACCTCTTGTGTCGTTTTTGGCTCCTCTTGGGCGACGACAACCTCCACGGAGCGGAAAAACGTGGGTGGCGGCTCAGTTTGCCTTCCCCCACGGCCTAGAAGTTGCTTTCGCAGCAAGGGCCCTTGCTGTCGCGGTGGAGGTGGCTGCTGTCAAAGCTGACTTTCTTGCCTCTCTGCCGGGGCCCGTTTTGCGCGTCAGGATGCTTCTACGACCGTGTTTGCAGTTGTATGCCAAGCGAGGGTGTAGAAGCAAAATCTGTGGAGTTTGCAACCCTCATTTGGGTCTCCTAGCGCGTCTCACGTGGTAGACTTGTCGCGGTCGGCTCGACTGGGTCACTCCATTAGACGAGTGTGTGCTAGGGCTGCAATCGAAAGACGACTGGCTCTGATGCCAGTGTAGAAATTGGTGGAGTACGTCGCGTCGAAAGGGCGGAGCTCTCGGTGTTTCAGTCGCGAATGGTCACGAATGAGCTCGGCTTTGCCGATGATGCCCGTTTGTTACACGGGTCTGACCGCGTCGTGTCGTCATAGAGCGTAATCACCCCTTTCGAAGCTACAACGTATATTCGTGCACGAAGTTATGATTATGTCACAATCGTATCCGTTGTGACACCCACTTCATTTCGTGCTCTCTTTCCTTTTAGTCGAGAGTCTGTTTTGTACAATTTCTTCCCGTCGGTGGAATAATCTATAGGTATTAATAAAAATCTCTCACGTGCATCCAAACATCGGTGTCTATGATGCATCTCTTTATAAAAAGATGCATCGCGACATCTCATATGCGATTTTGGGTCTTTCTCCTCGCGGAAGTCAGAATGCGACCTCACGACCCCTTTTGTCTTTTGTAACTGCCACATGGATCCAAAATTTACCGTGCCAGCTGGCATGGTCAGAGTTTGGCAAGCAGTTTTGACTTAAGTTTGCGAAAACGTCAAAATGTTTTCGCTCTACAACACCCCCGAATTCAGAACGATCGGTGATCTCTTTGTCGAGGAGAAAGAAGCCCGGACAACGGGGCGGATGCACGAGGAGCGCTCCGATTTTGTCGGCATTTTTTGGACTATCCGAATTGCCTCAGGCGGCGGCGGCAGCACATGCAAACGCTACTCTTCAGTCTTTTCTCAAACGGCCCTTGTTTCTTAACACACGCACACACATGCACGAGCGCGCGAGACGGTCGGCTGCCTATCTCGAACGCAATCAACTCCTGTTCCATGCGGGCCGAAAGCCTTCCACCTTCAACAGTGTTGTTCGTGCACTTCTGCGAGAGCTCGCAGTATCGATCAGAACTACTGGTCACCTCGCAGCCCGCCAAGTGTTGTCCGAATCACGAGCGCACTACCGGTCCCCACTACCTCCAACTCTGGTTCTGGATTCTCGCGCACCAGGAACGCAAGCTCAGGCCATTTCCGGAACGCAAGCTCAGGCCCAGGCAAGCTTGGATCTGCATCCCTGCGGCTAAGACCTGCATCCCTGCGGCCCAGACCTGCATCCCTGCGGCCCAGATCTGCACTCCAAAGTTGCGCTCTTGACTTCGTCTTCAACGCCAGGCAAGCTTGGATCTGCATCCCTGCGGCCCAGACCTGCGGCCCAGACCTGCATCCCTGCGGCCCAGATCTGCACCCCTGCGGCCCAGATCTGCCCCCTGCCGCCCAGATCTGAACACTAACGGCCCAGATCTGCAAAGAGGCGGCTGTACCCTGACGGCCAAGACCCGCACGTCGTCAGCCCAGAGGCCCTGCTGCCGCGGCCCAAAGCAGGACCCTGCCGCGGACGCGCCGTCGATCTGCCGCTGCGCCGCCCTCTGTGGTGGAACTGCCCCCCTTCGCCGCCAACCCACTCCTCTGGTGAGACCCTACCTCCC
>SZWC01018542.1:23923-34423 GCA_023375785.1 Penium margaritaceum
GAAGGGTGACCCGGCGGAGCACAACTCTTGGGAGCCAGTGGCCAACTTCCATGTTGGGGGTACCAACACTGTTCTCCAAGATTATCTGAGGCACGTAGGAACGTCACGCCTCCGACGGGGGGGGGAGGTGAATGTAATGAGATGCCCACCATTTTCTCATACTCGGGGCCTCATCCTAGTTTTGGGGCCATGCAGCCCTTTTTCCAATTTTTTGAAATCCAGGTTACGGTTGATCTCACCTCCGCACATTCGCCAATGCGAGGAGGAGGAGGAGGAGGAGGAGTGGGCACCGGCGTTGAGTTCACATCGGCGCTAGGGGGCTGTTTCGCGTGAATCCCCACGCGGTGTTCCGAACACACCACATGAGGGTGGCTGTCGTCCCTTGGCATATAGCTTGTGGGACATGCTATCCGTCGAGGGGTTCTCTTTGGCGGGAGCTCCACACGCCAAGCACGATCAACGAGAGCCAAGAACGGTGACTGCGACCATGCGAAGGTTGCAATACCACGGGTGACGTGTCAACACAGTGACCACACCCATAACGAGAGGCATACGGGCGTAACGAGGCGGCTCACAAAGAAACAGGATGGACCGTTGATCGGGACGATCGACGGTCGGGGACTTCACATATAAGGCACTAGGTGTAAGTAGGACACCAAGTTCAGGTGCAAGTAGGGCACCAAGTTCAGGTGCAAGTAGCTTGTTGTAGCAAGCTAGTAAAGCAGTACGCTGAGGCCTGGGCTAGCCGACCGAACAGTACAAATACCCTGTATTGAGTTTTGTCTGATTATCTTCGATATTCCAGCTCCGGCTTGAAGACTTCTCCAAGTCTATCTTTCTTTGTGGCTGTGCTCTCCACACAGTAAAGCTTCATCTCTAGAGAGCACAAATTCTTACGTCGGTGGACCCTCTTGAACCTTACCACTCACGCTACGACTTCGCACGCGTTGCTGGACGATCAACCCAACGACCCCGACTATGTCTCATTTGTTACTCGACACTTGTACATATATGTTTGATCATTTTGACACTTGTCATCGAAGTAAACTTGCTATTAGTTATAAATTCCTCAAGTGTACCAAATACTAAAACGTGTTCTGCCTTGCAACTTCTATTTTTTCACCATGATGTCTGTGTTAGGCATAACATGCAGTGATAAAGTTGATTTTTTTTTTCTTTTGACTTAGTTGCATGCAAAGTTGACAATCTTGCATGATCACCCCTAAAATTGTCAATTTGTGTGCTTATCCGTGAATTTGACAGTTTTGGTTTAGTATATACTGATCTAACAAATCTGAGTGCTTTTTGATAGGGGCGATATGGCTGATACATCCGCACAAGCGTAAAAAAAAGCCTGAGATATCCAGAACTTAAATATAAACTACGCCATATCCATTCAGTTAAAAAAAAACGACGCCATATCCATTTTTATGGCCATGCCCGATTGGCGACTGAAGTCGCCGATCGAGCGAAGCAAGGGGGGTGATGTGTCACCCCCGTCGCTTCTCCCCCCCCCCCCCCCCTTTTTGCGAGAATCGCGATCGAGCGATTTGCCTTTTTTTTTTTTTTCTACCCGCAAACCCCCTTTCGAATGTAGGGTTTTATGTTTGCGCGGAATGAGCAAAAACGCCTTTTTCAAAAATGTTTTTTTAGAGAAGCAAACCCCTTTTTTCATCCATCCAAACCACTTTCAAACCCTACCCCAAATTACACTCGGGGTTTAGGGTTTTTTTTTTTGCGCGGGCTCCTGCTGGGCCCCGCGGTAGCGAGGCCCAGCAGGTTCCCTTTCAACGCATGGGGTATTTCGGACCCCCCACCCAAAAATATCGCAAAACTTTGGGAGAAAAGTCGCAAACCCCTCAATAGAGGGGTTTGTGATTTTTCTCCCATGTTGACGACGTCAGCATGTTGTCGCTGGATGGCATGCGTCGTCAACATAGCGCTTACATTCTGATATAACTTATTTCTTTGCGTGCACGCTGGATATAGCATTGATAAAGAAGCGAAAAGTTCCGACATTGGATATGGCGTGGTTAATGTGCGAAACGTGGACATGGTGGTCGATATCGAGAATTCTGTGGGTATATGGTCACTCCCCTGTTTTGATAGCCCTCCTTGAATTGTATTAATCTCCCTTCCACCTCTTCAACCACAGGAGAACCCGTGGTCATTCTTTCTGATCGATAGAATGCCAGACATCGACGTGAGGTTGCGAGCGAAAGTGGCGGACCTGTTTTCCCACTGTGGGAGCCGTAAAGTACCGATTTCTCCAAAGGATGGTGTATGGGAACGGTTGGCCGCATACACTTTCTTTACATCCTTCCAGTCGAGGCATTTACGGCGAAGAAAACAGATTCTGAAGCGTCCAGGACAGGAGCACGACATCTTGAAGTTGTAAGACTTATAGCAACGCGCCAGAGGATCGAGGGTGTTTTGGTTTTCACCACATGGCCGATAAGCTGACTTTGCTTTGTAGATCCTACCAGTTCGATTGATCGTTTGCATGCTTGACATATGAAGCAACGAAATCAGAGGAACGAAAGGTTGAGCGAGGTATCTCCGATTAGACATGAGAGGCTGTAACGAAGTCCGATGGGCCAGCGAGTCTTCGCTGTTCCATGGTATCTAAAGCGGCCTTCGTTGAACAGGAGCACAGCTAGGCGCAGGACAAGGGTGTGGCGGTAACGGCGGCGCCGTTTGCGACCGGCCAACCGGCCGTATCCACCGGTAACGGCAGCAGATCTGAAGCTGTCATTTGAAACCCGCAAGCGTATTCCACCGCGGACGACATTGTCCTCGGCGAAACACCACGCCCGCATACCTCACTCGTACCGCTATGCCATCCACCATCCAAATGTTTTACATGACAAATCAAGCTATCGACTTCCAGTATTTAAAACTTATACCCGGGCATGCCAGCCAGAACTTCTAAGAAAAATAGTTTCCAAAAAACCAGTCATATTCAAGGGTTGTGGGTTTTCTTAGAGTTCAGGCTCCTCCCACGCCCCGCAGTAGAGAGGCCTGGTAGGTTCCATTGAAAAATGCAGAGTTTAGTCTCCAGAAACATCTCGCAAATGCAAAACATTTATCTACAACCTCGAACTAGACTGGATATCCGAAGGGAAAAATAAGACAGTGGATTTTCTCGAGTTGTGTATGGTAACCGGCAAATTCGTCCCCTTCATCCTTCTCTACGCTCATGTAGTGCCTGAAAAATTGTTAAGCGCATGATCATTACCTTTTCACGACCATCGCAACACACGCCAAGTTTTCCGTCGAAAGCATTACATGGAGGATAATCGGTGTGGCCTTGAATGAATTGGTCATGAGATTTTTCACAAGCATTCCTTCCACAAAATACAAAGCAAGAGATTATTCAATCGAGAACCCTCCAACACAAGAATCGTGTAGAGCAAGTTTTTGTCCTAAAGTCCAGGCTTGATGGGCAAACCAAACCTTTCCAAGACTCTCGACTATTCAAAACAACTTCCAGACAATGTTTTCAACAGATCAGATGATGAGTCAAAGTTTTTGTCACGAGTAGATTTTATCCCACCAACAAAATGGAAAGAAAACATCCATACAGCCTACACATGAGCAATGCGCATACAGATTCCAAAATTTTCATTCACTAACCTTCATGGTCAAAACACAGATTACATGGAATGAAGAAAAACGATTTTAAATGCGAATTACAAGCCATCTTCTTCACATGCATAAGGAGAGAAACATTATTTGTCCTTCCTAATTTGAAGAAAAAATAATTATTCTATAGTTGCATTCATGGAACCATTGGTCAAATTCTTAAAGCTTAACAAGTATTTGTATAACTTACCTCATGAAAAAGTAGATGTCCAACATTACAACACGTATCTCAAGGAAAAATATCATTTCTCATTTCTGATCAATGTAGAAAACAAGGCTAGCACGTAAGTAGTCAAACATAAGGATGTTAAGCAAAGAAAATAAGAGACATGTAGGAAAAAAACTAAGAGCATCATTTACAAAACATATTGGTCTCAAGCATTCTTTACCTTTGTAACTTGTCAACCCATACCAATACAGCCTTCATGAAAACAAGGACTTCTCATGTTTCAAATAAGTAATCTAAACACATCTTAATGAAGCAAGATTGTAGCCAAGACAGAAATTGGTGCAAGATTTCCATATGCTTGTGACTTTCTGATGAATGTAAGCCAATGAAATGTCACCTATAATCTTACACATATTGATTATCTTCAATGAAAGTTTCATAATTTTCGGGAGTAAGGTCATGTGGTTTGTGTTGAGTGAAGCAACAACAACAATGAATATGTGCTTCCACTCCAAGTCTCCTCTTTCAACTCAATAAGCCTAGAAATACTACATAGTTGGCTTAAAGGTGCCCTGACATCCTGAAGCCCTATCTACCTACAAGAAATGCCAAGACTCTTACCCAAGTTTGGACGCCTAGCAAGACGTTATGCCGAGCTTGGGTCATAAGCATAGTTCTTACTTCCCTACAAGATTGTTTTCTCTACGAATGCTATTGTGAGGCTAATGCATACTACTGCCCTATATATGCTTTTGTCTTTTCAGAAAAGAATCAAATTTGCACAAAACAAGTCAAGATTTGTGCTCTTTTCTTTTTCTTGCACGTACATGTCCAGCAAAGTACATCAAGGTCTTGTCACTAGAGCAACACCTACTCATCATTTGTCATGGGCGTGAAGAAATCTATCATGGTATTAAGACAAGGTTGTGCTTTTAGCTTGCATGGTAACATGAGTGGATTAGGGATAAAAGTTGAACTTATACGACTAATCTAGGCTTGCTAACCAAAACGAGTGATAAACATTTACTAGTTTAAAATGATGGTGCAAGGTGGTAGGTAGTACAACCAAAAATCTTGAACACCACGACACTAGTTGTAGTGAGCAAGGGGAGAGACAAAGTGCACGATGCCAAAATGGATAAGAGGGGCAGCACAAGAGGTACCAACCACACCCGAAAGTGTTGGGCCCATTAAGGGCACCCATCTGAATGTCACCAAAAGAACCCTTCCATAATCATCCATTCATAAGCACCTATCCAAAAGCGCCCATCTAGGAGCAAACCACATGAAGCATGCAACCAAAGCACCCCTCATGGAGCACCCATCCACAAGCACCTTTCGGTAGGACCCGATCGACGGACATCACTGGGAGCACCATAGTGCCAACGAGGGCAACCGGGAAATACACAGCAAGAAAGGAGAGGAGGCTCTACGATAAGGAGACCACAAGCAAAGATAACACCATGAATGGTGATCAGCTAAGGCCGGAAAATCAGTGAAACTTTCCTCAAGATGAGGCGCCATGATGGAAGAGTCAAGGACTTGCACAAAACTGAGAATCGGCATTGAGAAAATGAGGAGGAAGGAGAGGGAGGGACAACAGATAGGCATCGATAAGAGCTTAGCGAGCAAGGTAAGGTAGCAACAATATAGGCTAATGGAGAAAACACTTCAGGGAGCGAATTGGGAGGGGAGAAGTGATGTGAAGGCTACAGAGAGACACTTATCAAGAAAATGACCAAGAAATTCTCCTAACTGAAAGGGGAGAGGGGCAAGAATAAGGAGGGAGGAGAATGAGCAGAAAACAAGAAGGGTGCCAAGACCAACTACATTGATGCTAAAGTGGAAGGCAGGTGCAAATAAGGCCTTGGTGAGGAAGTCAGCTAGCTAAAAATTTGAAAACATGAATTGTAGAAAAATGACAATAGCAACAATGACATCACACATGAAGTGGTGCTCAAAATTTATATGCTTTGTGTAGCGGTGACGTGCACCGATATTCCAAGCACTGGCCAATCTGTTATCCGTTGAAAGGGGCACAAGCAGTGTAGGGAGATGGAACTTACGAAGGTGGTGGAGCCAGATAGTTGCTCCGGGAGTGGTACCCAAGGCCATGAACTACGCCTCTTAAGTGCTGCAAGCAACGTTACCCTTCCTGCCATAACATGAAGAAACAACTGCGGTACCAAGAGGGGAGACGAAGCGAATATGGCTTAAGTCATTATTGTCATGGGCATAGTTGTTTCCTGCATAGCCCTTAGGAAGGTGCAAACATGGAAACGACAGAAAAGGTTAGGTTAGTCTGGGAAGACCTAATGAAATAGAAAAGAATATATATTATGACAAGGAGCTCTACTGTGGGAGGCTTTCCTGAGCATACTGATTAAGCACATTATCCGCATAGTGTTGTGGGTGACACAAAGTGGAAGCTAACTTCCTTATACAATGGGAGAGGAGGCAGTGGGTAGGGGCGACGTCACGTCGACAACTGAGAAAAAACGGTCGGCAAGAGTGAGGACATATTGTGGTTGGTGCACAAGGAGACTAACAACAAGACTCTTGTGCTGCATCTTAAATAACATGGTCACGAGGGCAAGGTCATCTATGCATGTTAACAAAAGAGGAGGGCTTTGGTCATAAAAATCATGTAGGAGAACGACAAGGTAATGAGCAAGGCATCGACGCACACTTGAACAAAGGCGTGTACCACAGGCGTGCCTCTAGAAAAAAGGGGAGGGTTGGTAATGGTGGGACAAAAGCCACCAGAAACAAGGATGGAGGTGAGCTCTTTGTTCTAGAAAAAGGAGGACTTGTAAAGACCATACAACACATAATGATTGTGGTACAACTTCATCAAGCCAATAAAGAAGCCAAGGCACTGAATCAAATTGATCACGTCATCTAGACTAGCGTGGAGTAAAGCGTTGTTCACACCTTTCTTAAAAAGATGCCACTTAAAGGAAGAGGATACACAAATGACGTTGTGACTCATTGTGGAGTGATCGATGGGAGCGTAGGTATCATTAAAGTCTATACTTTGGATTTTGGAGTACCCCTCGGCAATGAGTTGGCCCTTGTACCGGTTGAGAGCGCCGTTGGAAGTGAATATTCATTACACAACCCACTTTGCTTTGATTATCGTGCTACCAAGGGGGAATCTAACCAGGCCAAGAACATCGTGCCTGGAGAGCACAATCATTTCGACCAAACACCTCTCGTGCCATGTACTAACATGTGGATAGGAGATCGCGTTGACAAATGAGAGAGGATCGAAGTCGGTAGTAGGCAGTGGGAAGATGCTATACGAGGGGCATAGGTCACAACAATTAGGCGAGTTATAGTCGAGAGAGCACTAAACACATTTTAATCTATACAAACATCTAACGCATGGTGGATTTGGAGTCAAAATAGATGACAACTATGAGCGTGACTTGGGTAAGATGTGTATAAAAGGAAAGGGCGCTTTGCAAGGATCAGAGACAAGGAGAGACAAATCATGAAATCGGGTAAGTGGGCGTGGCAGGAGGGGTGTGCAACAAGGCAAAGAGAGAGGGAAGGACGGGTGTTGTACAAACTTAAATCATGGGTGAGGCTAGGCTAGACAAAGTCGTGGGTAGAGGGGGACGTTAGGAGCTAGAGGATGCAAGGAATGAAGCGATGTGGAAGGCTAGAGCAAGAGATGAGGGTGGGCAAAAGGTGGGTGCGGTTTGCAAGAAGGTAGAAGGTGGAAGTGTAGGTAAGAGGGGAGAAGGGGGAAGAGGGGTTGGGGAGCCGTAGAAAGCAACACTAGAGGATGAAGCAGAAGAGGACTCATAAGAAGAGGGGGAGGGGGTTCGGAAAGGAAAGGGTTGACAAGAAAAAAACCATGTGGGTAGTGTTGAATCGTATGCAAGAGGAGATATGAAATGGAGGAGGGAGAGAGGCTTGCGTAGGGTGAGAGGGAGGAAGAGGGGAGGAGGGGTGAGAGGGAAGAATTAGAGGGGGAGTTGAAGTGATAAGGATCATAGCGATAACGGGAAGAGGTAGAAGAGGAACGCGAGGTAAAGCACAAAAACCATAGTCGTGCGTGAAATAAGAAAGATAGACAGAGCACAAGGCAAAAGTGGGATGACAGAGACAAGCGGGCACGGGGAGGAGGGAGGAGCAAGGAGAGGCGTTGGCGGAAAAGGTCATGGTGAAAGAGCGAGAAAGGTGGAAGGGTCCCATGGGTACGGAATCTGAAGAGGGGAGGAAAGGGTGTGGGACATGGGAAAGGCAAGGCGAAAGGGGACAATGGATCTAGTGAAAGGGGAAGGGGGAGGAACGGGGTCTTCAGGAGAATCATCTAGACAAGGAACAGACGGTGCAACGTACTTCAAATGGTCCTTAACTGAGATGAGGGACGGGTCCGGCCAATGCACGGAGATGGGTTCATGTGGGGAGCCAAGTGCCTATGCAGCGGATAGGGCAAGGGGAACAAGCACGTATAGAGTTGTCAATACAGGGGGAGAAAGGGGGAAGGAATTGGTTATCGTAAAAGGGAAGGAAGGGGGGAGACGGACGGCGCCCCATCGCGGTGATTGGATAGAGGCAAGGAGGTAGTGCAGAACATGCTGAGCATGCAGGTGGAAGGGACTGTAAACATGAAGGTGGCAATAATAGGCAGAAATACTTAGGAGGAAGAGGATAAAGTAGGGGGCGCAACGGGCATGATGGTATCAAGAAGAGGCATGATGACAATGGTCGGGGAAAGGATGGGAAAAGGAGGAAGGACCAATGGGATGAAGGGAGTGGGAACGAGAGGGTAGGCAAGCAGAGGTGACGAGGGCACACTTTGACAAGAGGGGAGTGGGGAAGGAAGGAAAGATGGGGTGGATATGTCATAAGCATGAACATGGGAGGAGGGAACAAGGGCAGGACATGTAAGAGGCACAAATGTGGCCATCAATGGAGTCAACTCTTTAAGGGAAAAGAGCCATTGTGTGAGATGCAGCATATGCTGCTCAAAGAAATGAACATGATAGAACTCGACAATGTGATGTGTGATCAAACTTTGAGAACTTTGAGCAACACCAAGCGTGCCAAAAGAATGGCAAGGTGGACAATGTTCATTGGAGTGAGGAGTTTTAGCAAGATAAACAATGGTCATGGGGCCCGAAATCATAGCCTTGCTCAAGTGAGCTTGCCTACGAGATATGAGCTTGAATAACGTGGTGCCAAGGTCCATAGGCCTGTGGCACCACGACATGGTGGTAAGAAACGCGTGGTTTGTAAGTGAGGCACCTAAAGAGAGACACTAGAAGGGAGAGAGTAAAAGAGTATAGCGCAAGGAGGTAAACCTAGTGGTGGAAAGGGCTACAAAAAGGAGCAAGAGTAGGGGAAAATCAATGAAGTTGGCAAAGGAAGATATTTTGAGCTGCAAAGCATGTTAAGTGAAGTACGAGGGGGGCAAGACTGTGGTGCATTCGAGGAAGCGTGGAAGAGGGATAGTAATGCTCCCAAAGGCCATGCATGTGTGTACATGAGACAAAAAAGAAGACCCATTTCTAAAGGGTGCTCGTGGAGCATAGCCAAGGGTAATGTTGACAAGCATCCGGGTAGCAGACGTGTACCAACAAAGGTTGAAATATTGATCGACCTCCTACATCATGGCATTGAGTTGACCCTTGCTGCGGGTAATGGTAGCTTGAGGGTGGCCTTGCGAAACATCACCTATAGGAACCCCTCCATGGGTTGGGACAACACCATTAAGAGAGAGAGAGGGATAGAGAGGGGAAGATACAGGGAGAGGGAGAAGGAGAAAGATGGAAAGGAGAAGAGTGAAATAGGTAGATAGGAAAAGAGGAAGAGAGAAATAGAGGGCAAGAGAGAGCATGAGAGAGAGGAGGGAGAGCAAAGATAGAATAGAGTGGAAGGAAAGGAAGAGGTGGGGGGGTGACTGAGAAGAGGGAGCAGAGAGGGCAGAGAGAGATACTATGTAAGCAAGGCAGAAGGAGAGTATAAGGATGGAGGTAGAGGGAGGGAGATGTGGAGGGGAGAAAGAAGAGGTGAGAGAGGGAGGAGGGAGAGCAAGGAGATGAAAGAGAGTGAAAACAGGAGAGGGAGAAATATGTACGGGAAAAGGAGAGTATTGTGCGGGGAGAGAATGCAGAAGAAGCTGAGAGAGAAAGGAGGTAAAGCAGAGAGGTGGAGCATAGATAAAGGGAAGAAACATAGTTATGGAACGAGGGGAGAGATTGAGACGAGAAGGGCTGGAAGGGAGAGATTGTGGAGAGAGGAGAGAGGGAAGAGGGGGAGAGGGTAGAAAGGAAGGGAAGAGAGATGTGGAGGGGTTAGGGGAGAGAGAATCAAAGAAGTAGAGAGAGCAGTGAATTACAACAGTGATGGACAGTAGAGAGAGAGTGGAGAGAGAGAGATGAGTGGAAGGAGAGGAGAGAGAGAGGAGGAGGGGTTCGAGGTGGAGAGACCAAGGCGGGGAGAAAGGGTAGAGGGAGAGAAAGCAAAGAGGGAAAGCAGATAGAGCGGGGCGAGTAAGGTAAGCATAGAGAAACAATAGTGTTAAAGAGAGAGAGATTTCAAGGGGCAGAGAAAGACAGAGGGGGGTAGAGAGAGAGAGAGAGAGAGAGATAGAGAGAGAGAGAGAGAGAGAGAGAGAGAGAGAGAGAGAGAGAGAGAGAGAGAGAGAGAGAGAGAGAGAGAGAGAGAGA
>SZWC01018543.1:7790-56252 GCA_023375785.1 Penium margaritaceum
AAACCAAAGCCGGGTCACAGAAACCAAAGCGGGGTCACAGGAACCAAAAACGGTCCTATAAACCAAAGCCGGGTCACATAAACCAAAGCCGGGACACAGAAAGCAACGCCGAGTCACAGAAAGCAAAGCCGGGTCACAGAAACCAAAGCCAGGTCACAGAACCCAAAGCCCGGTCACATAAAACAAAGCCGGGTCACAGAAACCACACCCGGGTCACATGAATGAAAGCCGGGTCATAGAAACCAAATACATGTCACATAAACCAAAGCCGGGTCAAAGAAACCAAAGCTGGGTAAACCAAAGCCGGTACACAGTAACCAAAGCTGGACCAAAGAGACCAAAGGCGGGTCAGATAAACCAAAGCCGGGTCACAGAAACCAAAGCCGGGTCACATAAACCAAAGCGAGGTCACACAAACCAAAGCCGGGTCACAGAAACTAAAGCCGGGTCACAGAAACCAAAGGCGGGTCACAGAAACCAAAGTCAGGTCACAGAAACCAAAGCCGGGTCCCAGAAACCAAAGCCAGGTCACAGAAACCAAAGTCGGATCACAGAAACCAGAGCCGAGTCACATAAACCAAGCTGGGTCACAGAAACCAAAGCCGGGCCACAGAAACCAAAGCCGGGTCACGGAAACCAAAGTCGGGTCACACAAACCAAAGCCGGGTCACAGAAACTAAAGCCGGGTCACAGAAACCAAAGGCGGGTCACAGAAACCAAAGTCAGGTCACAGAAACCAAAGCCGGGTCCCAGAAACCAAAGCCAGGTCACAGAAACCAAAGTCGGATCACAGAAACCAGAGCCGAGTCACATAAACCAAGCTGGGTCACAGAAACCAAAGCCGGGCCACAGAAACCAAAGCCGGGTCACGGAAACCAAAGTCGGGTCACACAAACCAAAGCCGGGTCACAGAAACTAAAGCCGGGTCACAGAAACCAAAGGCGGGTCACAGAAACCAAAGTCAGGTCACAGAAACCAAAGCCGGGTCCCAGAAACCAAAGCCAGGTCACAGAAACCAAAGTCGGATCACAGAAACCAGAGCCGAGTCACATAAACCAAGCTGGGTCACAGAAACCAAAGCCGGGCCACAGAAACCAAAGCCGGGTCACGGAAACCAAAGTCGGGTCACACAAACCAAAGCCGGGTCACAGAAACTAAAGCCGGGTCACAGAAACCAAAGGCGGGTCACAGAAACCAAAGTCAGGTCACAGAAACCAAAGCCGGGTCCCAGAAACCAAAGCCAGGTCACAGAAACCAAAGTCGGATCACAGAAACCAGAGCCGAGTCACATAAACCAAGCTGGGTCACAGAAACCAAAGCCGGGCCACAGAAACCAAAGCCGGGTCACGGAAACCAAAGTCGGGTCACACAAACCAAAGCCGGGTCACAGAAACTAAAGCCGGGTCACAGAAACCAAAGGCGGGTCACAGAAACCAAAGTCAGGTCACAGAAACCAAAGCCGGGTCCCAGAAACCAAAGCCAGGTCACAGAAACCAAAGTCGGATCACAGAAACCAGAGCCGAGTCACATAAACCAAGCTGGGTCACAGAAACCAAAGCCGGGCCACAGAAACCAAAGCCGGGTCACGGAAACCAAAGTCGGGTCACACAAACCAAAGCCGGGTCACAGAAACTAAAGCCGGGTCACAGAAACCAAAGGCGGGTCACAGAAACCAAAGTCAGGTCACAGAAACCAAAGCCGGGTCCCAGAAACCAAAGCCAGGTCACAGAAACCAAAGTCGGATCACAGAAACCAGAGCCGAGTCACATAAACCAAGCTGGGTCACAGAAACCAAAGCCGGGCCACAGAAACCAAAGCCGGGTCACGGAAACCAAAGTCGGGTCACACAAACCAAAGCCGGGTCACAGAAACTAAAGCCGGGTCACAGAAACCAAAGGCGGGTCACAGAAACCAAAGTCAGGTCACAGAAACCAAAGCCGGGTCCCAGAAACCAAAGCCAGGTCACAGAAACCAAAGTCGGATCACAGAAACCAGAGCCGAGTCACATAAACCAAGCTGGGTCACAGAAACCAAAGCCGGGCCACAGAAACCAAAGCCGGGTCACGGAAACCAAAGTCGGGTCACACAAACCAAAGCCGGGTCACAGAAACTAAAGCCGGGTCACAGAAACCAAAGGCGGGTCACAGAAACCAAAGTCAGGTCACAGAAACCAAAGCCGGGTCCCAGAAACCAAAGCCAGGTCACAGAAACCAAAGTCGGATCACAGAAACCAGAGCCGAGTCACATAAACCAAGCTGGGTCACAGAAACCAAAGCCGGGCCACAGAAACCAAAGCCGGGTCACGGAAACCAAAGTCGGGTCACACAAACCAAAGCCGGGTCACAGAAACTAAAGCCGGGTCACAGAAACCAAAGGCGGGTCACAGAAACCAAAGTCAGGTCACAGAAACCAAAGCCGGGTCCCAGAAACCAAAGCCAGGTCACAGAAACCAAAGTCGGATCACAGAAACCAGAGCCGAGTCACATAAACCAAGCTGGGTCACAGAAACCAAAGCCGGGCCACAGAAACCAAAGCCGGGTCACGGAAACCAAAGTCGGGTCACACAAACCAAAGCCGGGTCACAGAAACTAAAGCCGGGTCACAGAAACCAAAGGCGGGTCACAGAAACCAAAGTCAGGTCACAGAAACCAAAGCCGGGTCCCAGAAACCAAAGCCAGGTCACAGAAACCAAAGTCGGATCACAGAAACCAGAGCCGAGTCACATAAACCAAGCTGGGTCACAGAAACCAAAGCCGGGCCACAGAAACCAAAGCCGGGTCACGGAAACCAAAGTCGGGTCACACAAACCAAAGCCGGGTCACAGAAACTAAAGCCGGGTCACAGAAACCAAAGGCGGGTCACAGAAACCAAAGTCAGGTCACAGAAACCAAAGCCGGGTCCCAGAAACCAAAGCCAGGTCACAGAAACCAAAGTCGGATCACAGAAACCAGAGCCGAGTCACATAAACCAAGCTGGGTCACAGAAACCAAAGCCGGGCCACAGAAACCAAAGCCGGGTCACGGAAACCAAAGTCGGGTCACACAAACCAAAGCCGGGTCACAGAAACTAAAGCCGGGTCACAGAAACCAAAGGCGGGTCACAGAAACCAAAGTCAGGTCACAGAAACCAAAGCCGGGTCCCAGAAACCAAAGCCAGGTCACAGAAACCAAAGTCGGATCACAGAAACCAGAGCCGAGTCACATAAACCAAGCTGGGTCACAGAAACCAAAGCCGGGCCACAGAAACCAAAGCCGGGTCACGGAAACCAAAGTCGGGTCACACAAACCAAAGCCGGGTCACAGAAACTAAAGCCGGGTCACAGAAACCAAAGGCGGGTCACAGAAACCAAAGTCAGGTCACAGAAACCAAAGCCGGGTCCCAGAAACCAAAGCCAGGTCACAGAAACCAAAGTCGGATCACAGAAACCAGAGCCGAGTCACATAAACCAAGCTGGGTCACAGAAACCAAAGCCGGGCCACAGAAACCAAAGCCGGGTCACGGAAACCAAAGTCGGGTCACACAAACCAAAGCCGGGTCACAGAAACTAAAGCCGGGTCACAGAAACCAAAGGCGGGTCACAGAAACCAAAGTCAGGTCACAGAAACCAAAGCCGGGTCCCAGAAACCAAAGCCAGGTCACAGAAACCAAAGTCGGATCACAGAAACCAGAGCCGAGTCACATAAACCAAGCTGGGTCACAGAAACCAAAGCCGGGCCACAGAAACCAAAGCCGGGTCACGGAAACCAAAGTCGGGTCACACAAACCAAAGCCGGGTCACAGAAACCAAAGCCGGGTCACATAAACCAAAGCCTAGTCACTGAAACCAAAGCCGGGTCACAAAAACCAAAGCCGGGTCACATAAACCTAAGCCAAGTCACAGAAACCAAAGCCGGGTCCCAGAAACCAAAGCCAGGTCACAGAAACCAAAGCCTGGCCACGAAAACCAAAGGCGGGTCACAGAAACCAAAGTCAGGTCACAGAAACCAAAGCCGGGTGACAGCAACCAAAGCCGGGTCACAGAAACCAAAGCCGAGTCACAGAAAACAAAGCCAGCTCACAGAAGCAAGGCCGGGTCACACAAACCAAAGCCGGGTCACAAAACCCAAAGCCATGTCAGATAAATGAAAGTCGGGTCACAGAAACCAAAGCCGGTTCACAGAACCCAAAGCCGGGTCACAGAAACCAAAGTCGGGTCACAGAAAACAAAGTCGGGTCACAGAAACCAAAGCCAAGTCACAGAAACCAAAGCCGGGTCACACATACCAAAACCGGGTCACAGAAACCAAAGGCGGGTCACAGAAACCAAAGCCGGATCACAGAAACCAAAGCCGGGTAAAAGAAACCAAAGCCGGGTAAAAGAAACCAAAGCCGGATCACAGAAACCAAAGCCGGGTCACAGAAACCAAAGGCGGGTCACAGAAACCAAAGCCGGATCACAGAAACCAAAGCCGGGTAAAAGAAACCAAAGCCGGGTAAAAGAAACCAAAGCCGGATCACTGAAACCAAAGCCGGGACACAGAAACCAAGCCGGGTCACAGAAACCAAAGCCGGGTCACGGAAACCAAAGCAGGGTCACAGAAACCAAAGCCGGGTCACATAAACCAAACCCAGGTCACATAAACCAAACCCAGGTCACAGAAACCAAAGCCGGGTCACACAAACCAAAGCCTGGTTACAGAAACCAAAGCCGGGTCACAAAAACCTAAGCCGGTCACAAAAACCAAAGCCGGGTCACATAAACCGAAGTCGGGTCACATAAACCAAAGCCGGGTCACATAAACCAAGCTGAGACACTGAAACCAAAGCCGGGTCACGGAAAACAAAGCCAGGTCAAATACATCAAATCCGGGTCACAGAAACCAAACCTGGGTCACAGAAACCAAAGCCGGGTAACAGAAACCAAAGCTGGGCTAGTGAAACCAAAGCCGGGTCACAGAAGTGAATGCCGGGTCACGAAAACCAAAGCCGGATCACATAAACCAAATTCGGGTCACAGAAACCAAAGTCGGGTCAGAGAAACCAAAGCTGGGTCACAAAAACCAAAGCCGGCCACACAAAGCCGGGTCACAGAAGCCAAAACCAGGTCACACAAACAAAAGCGGGGTCACCAAAACCAAAACCAGGTCACAGAAACCAAAGCCGGGTCCCAGAAACCAAAGCCAGGTCACAAAACCCAAAGCTGGGTCATCGAAGCCAAAGCCGGGTCATCGAAAGCAA
The DNA here is from genome assembly GCA_023375785.1 of Penium margaritaceum. Taxonomy (NCBI): domain Eukaryota; kingdom Viridiplantae; phylum Streptophyta; class Zygnematophyceae; order Desmidiales; family Peniaceae; genus Penium; species Penium margaritaceum. The sequence goes on from SZWC01018543.1 coordinate 13,008, forward strand.
AGCCGGGTCATAGGAACGAAAGCCGGGTCATAGGAACCAAAGACGGGTCACAAAAACCAAAGCCGGGTCAAAGAAACCAAAGCTGGATAAACCAAAGACGGATCACAAAAACCAAAGATGGGCCACAGAAACAAAAGCCAGCTCAGAGAAACCAAAACCGGGTCACAAAAATCAAAGCCGGTTCACAGAAACCAAAGCAGGGTCACAGAAACCAAAGCCGGGTCACAGAAACCAATGCCGGGTCACAGCAACCAAAGCCGGCCACATAAATCAATGCCGAGTCAGAGAAAACAAAGCCGGGTCACAGAAGGCAAAGCCGGGTCACAAAAACAAAAGGCGGGTCATAAAAACCAAAGCCAGGTCAGAGAAACAAAAAGCGGGTCACAGAAACCAAAGCCGGTTCACAGAAACCAAAGCCGGGTCACAGAAACCAAAGTCGGGTCACAAAAACCAAAGCCGGGTCACAGAAACCAAAGCCAAGTCACAAAAACCAAAGATGGGCCACAGAAACGAAAGCCGGGTCAAATAAACCAAAGCTGGGTCATAGAAGCCAAAGCCAGGTCACACAAACCAAAGCCGGGTCACATAAACCAAAGCCGGGTCACAGAAACCGAAGTCGGGTCACAGAAACCAACCCCGGGTCACTGCGACCAAAGTTGGGTTAGAGAAACCAATGCCGGGTCACATTAACCAAACCTGGGTCACAGAAACCAATGCCGGGTCATAGAAACCAAAGCCGGGTCACAGAAACCAAAGCCGTGTCACATGAACCAAAGCCAGGTCACAAAAACCAAAGCCGGGTCACAGAAACCAAAGCAGGGTCACAGAAACCAAAGCCGGGTCACACAAACCAAAGCCCAGTCACAGAAACCAAAGCCGGGTCACAAAAACCTAAGCCGGTCACATAAACCAAAGCTGGGTCACAGAAACCAAAGTCGGGTTACATAAACCAAAGCCGGGTCACAGAAACTAAGCTGAGACACAGAAACCAAAGCCGGGGCACAGAAAAGAAAGCTGGGTCATTGACAACAAAGCCGGGTCACAGAAACCAAAACCGGGTCACAGAAACCAAAGCCGGGTCATATAAACCAAAGATGGGTCAGTGAAACCAAAGCCAGGTAACAGAAACAAAAGCCGGGTCACAGAAACCAAAGCCGGATCACAGAAACCATGGTCGGGTCACAGAAACCAAAGTCGGGTCAGAGAAACCAAAGCTGGGTCACATAAACCAAAGCCGGGCACACAAAGCCGGGTCACAGAAGCCAAAGCCGGGTCACACAAACGAAAGCCGGGTCACAAAACCAAAACCGGGTCACAGAAACCAAAGCCGGGTCCCATGAACCAAAGCCGGGTCACAAAAACCAAAGCCGGGTCACAGAAACCAACGCCGGGTCACAGAAACCAAAGCCGGTTCACAGATACCAAAGCCGGGTCACCGAAACCAAAGCCGGGTCATAGAAAGCAAATCCGGGTCACAGATTCGAAAGCCGGGTCATAGAAACCAAAGACGGGTCATAGAAACCAAAGCCGGGTCAAAGAAGCCAAAGTTGGATAAACCAAGGACGTATCACAAAAACCAAAGAAGGGCCACATAAACGAAAGCCGGGTCAGAGAAACCAAAGCTGGTCACAAAATTAAAAGCCAGGTCACAGAAACCAAAGCAGGGCCACAGAAACCAAAGCCGGGTCACAGAAACCAATGCCGGGTCAGAGCAACCAAAGCCGGCCACATAAACCAAAGTCGAGTCACAGAAAACAAAGCCGGGTCACATAAGGCAAAGCCGGGTCACACAAACCAAAGCCGGGTCACAAAAACCAAAGCCAGTTCAGAGAAATGAAAACCGGGTCACAGAAACCAAAGCCGGTTCACAGAAACCAAAGCCGGGTCACAGAAACCAAAGTCGGGTCACAGAAACCAAAGCCGGGTCACAGAAACCTGTCAGAAGAATGCAGATACGAGAACAGCAGTAGCAGAAGCAAGCAGAAGCATCGGAACATGCAGATGCACGTCAGTAGAGTGACGTGAGCAAGAGTGGTTCGAGGAGTTAGTCGCGGGAGCCGATGAGGGCCGAGATGCGAGGTAGCGCAGGTAGACAGGTTGACGTGAGAGAGAGTGCTGGCGGAGTGTGAGAGCTGAGCAAAGGAGCGAGAGTGACGGAATGAAGCGTTGAGAGTTGGCGAAGACAGAAAGTGCAAAGGATGGACAGAGCGAAGACACGGCGGCGAAGCCGCGGAACCAAAGGGGGAACAGGATGAGCAGAACTGTTCTAGTTAACTCAAGGGAATGAACATCCTCGGTATTAAAGGTCAGAACAGGACAAAGAGTACTGCCTAACGGCTTCTTTCCGCCAGCCAGACGCGAGTGACAGATGTCTCGTTATTAGGGGATAACTTGACAGTGGGGTCCGAACGGTCGAACGACCAGAGGCCCGTTGGTCAAGGTGGCTCGGTGACGGGACCTGAACCGTTATTGATAAGGTACTTCCTCGGACTGTACTTCTGCACTGAGTCTGTTTCTTAACGATATTCCGACATCCCCCTTGAAACTGACTCATTGCATGCTGTGTGTCCAGAGTTAGAGACAGTACCACCATTTCTGCTTTTAGCGAGATGAGGATGTAGGTGGATTGGGTAGGAGGTGGAGGGGAGGCATGTCTGGGATCTCAGGGAGGTCTTCCACGGTGATCCTTTCTGGTTGACTTGGTCTGCATCGATGTCCTCGTCGGAGTCTGCATTCACGGCTTATGTTGCTCATGAGACTGGAGATGTCACGTGAGCAAGGATCATACGCGTGAAGAATGGAATGGAATGGACGGTCGGTGGTGAGGTACAAGATGACCAGAGCTTGGTATTCGGTAAGGAAGTAGTTGCTCCAGTATTGCCGAATGTTGAGAGTACAGAAGTCAACGTGGAAGTAATCTCATTGTTTGCTGAAGATGTCCCAGAGTTCAAGGGTGCCAAAGCTCACAACTGCGTGTAGTTAAAGTGCAGCAAGCCACTCATCATAGTTGGCTTCGCCTGCATTATTGAAGTGGATAATGGGAATTCTGTGAGCGAGTTCGCCAATTCCTTGGTTGATGGGTTTTCCATGCCTCCACCAAAGACTTCGTCGACGAGAGATTGATCCTTCCCTGGCCGCCATTTGTGACAAGATGACGCAGGGAGGGATTTGAAGTATTTTGAAGATGATGATGACGGGGTAGTGAAGGAAGGATGCTGGAGATTGTTGTGAGACTGATGATGCGACACGGCAGGCTTCTTTTAAACTAAAGGACGGACGAGGAGTGAGTGGAGGAACGAGCGATGGAGGATGAAGTGTGCGCAGAGGCGAGACCAGGCATGCAAGTTGAAGTAGGCGAGCAGGGTCCGACAGAGAGAAGACAGGTACCAATGTGCTGCGAGAGACCTGCTTCAGGCGCGAATACAGGCTGCTGCGGAAACTGGCAGCTAGCTTGTGCCGTTCACAGGTGCTGATGATGATTGCTGAGGTAGAAGCTGATGATGATGGAGTGAGCGCAGGGGCAAGCCGTGTGTGTGAGTGGATGTTTCGGTGAGGGCGCAGGTCGTTGCGGAAAAAGGCGATGCGACCGAGCGGATCCTTGTGCCAAGAGAATGATAAAGGCGGATGATGGCGGAAGAACGATGGATGGCAGAGTGGATGCAGGGGCGAGCCACGTGCGCTGATGGAAGTTTCGGCATGGGCGCAGGTCGTCGCGATTCAAGCGATGCGACCGAGCGGATCCTTATGCCAAGATGGAAGTGATTTGCGACAGAAACGGAGGAAGCGATTGATGTGATGAGTGGGCGCAGGGGCGAGCCGCGTGCGCTGCGAAGTTTCGGCGTGGGCGCAGGTCGTCGCGGAAAAGGCGATGCAACCGGGCGGATCCTTGTGCCGAGCTGAAGTTGATGCTGAAGTTGAGGAAACAATTGATGGATGAGTGGGCGCAGGGGCGAAACCACGTGCGCTGAAGGAAGTTTTGGCATGGGCGCAGGTCGTCCCGGAAAAGGCGATGCGACCGGGTGGATCCTTGTGCCGAGATAGAAGCGATTGTGGAAGCGGAGGAAACGATTGATTGATGAGTGGGCGCATGGGCAGAACCACGTGCGCGATAAAGCGATGCTGATGATGCTGTTGCTGATGATGGATGGAAGGGCGACGTGGAGGATGCTGATGATGACGAGGAGGCAATGCGAAGGCGACTCGAATGATGCTGAAGACTGAAAGTCGGAGATGAGGCAAGTATGGGCGGCTGATGAAGCTGAGGGGACTGGAGTGAGGAGGAGGAATGACGAAGGCGAGTGGAGGGGTGGGCCGAGGGCTGATGAAGATGATGAGAGACAGAGAGCAACGCGGGCGGAGGGAGTGGAGATGAGACGCGGCGTGGCAGGTAGAGGCGATGCGGTAGAAAGGCAGAGTGACGTAACTGCTTCTTTTCAGTGTCCAGGAGAGTGACGGCTCGTTCCCCAGTTTGCTCGGAAGTGGGAGCAGGAAGACTGGTGGTGTCCGATATCCTGTCAGTCGAAAAAGGTTGGTTGCGGTAGGGAGAGTCAGGCAGCGGGCAGGGACATTGAGCTGCTGATGCCAGGAGAGTGACGGCTTGTTCCCCAGTTGGCTCGGAAATGGGAGCAGGAAGACTGGTGGTGTCCGATATCCTGACAACGGCAGTTTTGGCTGCAGCTGCTGACAAGGCGAGAAGGCGATGCGAGAAGGCGGCTCAAGACGACGGATGCGGGCAAGATGAAGATGGCAGCGATGAAGGAGCAGACGAAGCTATTTGAGGCAGGGTGAAAGAGAGGAGGTGTCAGAGGAGGCAGATGAGATGCGGTGACGGTGGATGGGAGGCGGTAGGAAGCTTCTTGGTAGTTGACGGCAGGCGGCGGCTTTGAGAGTTTCTTGCGGCTTATATGGGTGACTCGTCACCGATTGTTAGCCACGGGCGCGGATGTGGGCGCAGGGCTTCCTCAGGATGACAAAGCGTTTCTTCAGCGTGGAGAACTCGTCAGGCACAGTTCCTGATGTCAGCTGCGGACGAAGCGGCGAGGCGCGAGACGGCGGTAGTGGCGGCAGGAGAACCCGTGTCGAAGCAATGAGGCAAGGATGATGGCAGAGCAATGACGCGGTCACGGGACTCCAAGTGATGTTGCCTGAAGCTCTGATACTATGTCAGAAGAATGCAGATACGAGAACAGCAGTAGTAGGAGCAAGCAGAAGCATCGGAACATGCAGATGTACGTCAGCAGAGTGACGTGAGCAAGAGCGGTTCGAGGAGTTGGTCGCGGGAGCTGATGAGGGCTGAGATGCGAGGTAGCGCAGGTAGACAGGTTGACGTGAGAGAGAGTGCTGGCGGAGTGTGAGAGCTGAGCGAAGGAGCGAGAGTGACGGAGCGAAGCGTTGAGAGTTGGCGAAGACAGAAAGTGCGAAGGATGGGCAGAGCGAAGACACGGCGGCGAAGCCGCAGAACCAAAGGGGGAACAGGATGAGCAGAACTGTTCTGGTTAACTCGAGGGAATGAACATCCTCGGTATTAAAGGTCATAACAGTACAAACTGTACTGCCTAACGGCTTCTTTCCGCTAGCCGGTCGGGAGTGACAGATGTCTCGTTATTAGGGGATAACTTGACAGTGGGGTCCGAACGGTCGAACGACCAGAGGCCCGTTGGTCAAGGTGGTTCGGTGACGGGACCTGAACCGTTATTGAGACGGGATTTCCTCGGACTGTACTTCTGCACTGAGTCTGTTACTTAAGGATATTCCAACAAAACCAAAGCCAAGTCATAGAAACCAAAGATGGGCCACAGAAACGAAAGCCGGGTCAGAGAAACCAAAGCTGGGTCACAGAAACCAAAGCCAGGTCACACAAACCAAAGCCGGGTAAGAGAAACCAAAGCCGGTCACAGAAACCAAAGCCGGGTCACATAAACCAACACTGGGTCACAACAACCAAAGTCGGGTTACAGAAACCAATGCCGGGTCACATAAACCAAAGTTGGGTCACAGAAACCAATGCCGGGTCACAGAAACCAAAGCCGGGTCACAGAAACCAAAGCCGGGTCACATGAACCAAAGCCGGGTCACATAAACCAAAGCCGGGTCATAGAAACCAAAGCCGGATAACACAAACCAAAGCCGGGTCACACAAACCAAAGCCGGGTCACAGAAACCAAAGCCGGGTCACAGGAACTAAAAACGGTCCCATAACCCAAAGCCGGGTCACAGAAACCAAAGCCGGGTCACAGGAACTAAAAACGGTCCCATAACCCAAAGCCGGGTCACAGAAACCAACGTCGAGTCGCAGAACGCAAAGCCGGGTCACAAAAACCAAAGCCGGGTCACAGAAACCAAACCCGGGTCACAAAAACCAAAGCCGGGTCACAGAAACCAAAGGCGGATCACAGAAACGAAAGCCAGGTCATAGAAACCAAAGACAGGTCACAGAAACCAAAGCCAGCTCAAAGAAACCAGAGCTTGGTAAACCAAAGCCGGTACACAGAAACAAAAGCTGGGCCAAAGAAACCAAAGCTGGGTCAGATAAACCAAAGCCGGGTCACATAAACCAAAGCCGGGTCGAAAAAACCAAGGCCGTGTCACATAGACCAAAGCCGTGTCAGAGAAACCAAAGCCGGGTAACTGAAACCAAGCCGGGTCACAAAACCCAAAGCTGGGTCACAAAACAAAAGCCGGGTCACAGAAACCAAGCCGCGTCACAAAAACCAAAGCCGGGTCAAAGAAACCAAAGTTGGATAAACCAAAGACGGATCACAAAACCAAAGAAGGGCCACAGAAACAAAAGCCGGATCAGAGAAACCAAAGCCGGGTCACAAAAATCAAAGCCGGGTCACAGAAACTAAAGCACGGTCACAGAAACCAAAGCCGGGTCACATAAACCAATGCCGGGTCACAGCAACCAAAGCCGGCCACTTAAACCAAAACCGAGTCACAGAAAGCAAAGCCGGGTCACAGAAGGCAAAGCCAGGTCACACAAACCAAAGCCGGGTTACAAAAACCAACGCCAGGTCAGAGAAACAAGAACCGGGTCACAGAAACCAAAGCCGGATCACATTAACCAAAGCCGGGTCACAAAAACCAAAGTTGGGTCACAGAAACCAAAGCCGGGTCACAGAAACCAAAGCCAAGTCACATAAACAAAAGATGGGCCACAGAAACGAAAGCCGGGTCAGAGAAACCAAAGTTGGGTCACAGAAACCAAAGCCAGCTCACACAAACCAAAGCTAGGTCGGAGAAACCAAAGCTGGGTCACAGAAACCAAAGCCGGGTCACATAAACCAATGCCGGGTCACAGCAACCAAAGTCGGGTTACATAAACCAATGCCGGGTCACAGAAACCAAAGCTGGGTCACTGAAACCAATGCCGGGTCACATAAACTAAATCCGGGTCACAGAAACCAAAGCCGGGTCACATGAACCAAAGCCGGGTCACATAAACCAAAGCCGGGTCATAGAAACCAAAGCCGGGTCAGAGAAACCAAAGCCGGGTCAGAGAAACCAAAGCCGGGTCAGAGAAACCAAAGCCGGGTCAGAGAAACCAAAGCCGGGTCAGAGAAACCAAAGCCGGGTCAGAGAAACCAAAGCCGGGTCAGAGAAACCAAAGCCGGGTCAGAGAAACCAAAGCCGGGTCAGAGAAACCAAAGCCGGGTCAGAGAAACCAAAGCCGGGTCAGAGAAACCAAAGCCGGGTCAGAGAAACCAAAGCCGGGTCAGAGAAACCAAAGCCGGGTCAGAGAAACCAAAGCCGGGTCAGAGAAACCAAAGCCGGGTCAGAGAAACCAAAGCCGGGTCAGAGAAACCAAAGCCGGGTCAGAGAAACCAAAGCCGGGTCAGAGAAACCAAAGCCGGGTCAGAGAAACCAAAGCCGGGTCAGAGAAACCAAAGCCGGGTCAGAGAAACCAAAGCCGGGTCAGAGAAACCAAAGCCGGGTCACAGAAACCAAAGCCGGGGCACAGAAACCAAATCTGGGTCACAGAAACCATAGACAGGTCACAGAAAGACGGGTCACAGAAGCCAAAGCTGGGTCACAGAAACCAAAGCCGGGTCACAGAAACCAAAGCCGGGTCACAGGAACCAAAAACGGTTCCATAAACCAAAGCCGGGTCAGAGAAACCAACGCCGAGTCGCAGAACGCAAAGCCGGGTCACAACAACCAAATCTGGGTCACAGAAACCAAAGCCGGGACACAAAAACCAAAGCCGGGTCACATCAACCAAAGGCGGATCACAGAAACGAAAGCCGGGTCATAGAAAGCAAAGACGGGTCAAAGAAACCAAAGCCAGCTCAAAGAAACCAGAGCTTGGTAAACCAAAGCCGGTGCACAGAAACCAAAGCTGGGCCAAATAAACCAACGCTGGGTCAGATACATCAAAGCCAGGTCACATAAACCAAAGCTGGGTCACAAAAACCAAAGCCGGGTCACATAAACCAAAGACGGGTCAGAGAAGCCAAAGCCGGGTAACAGAAACCAAAGCCGGGTCACAAAAACCAAAGCTGGGTCACAAAACAAAAGACGGGACACAGAAACCAAGCCGGGTCACAAAAACCAAAGCCGGGTCACAGAAACCAAAGCCGGGTCACAGAAACGAAAGCCGGGTCATAGAAACCAAAGCCGGGTCACAGAAACCAAAGCCGGGTCATAGAAACCAAAGCCGGGTCACAGAAACCAAAGCCGGGTCATAGAAACCAAAGCCGGGTCACAGAAACCAAAGCCGGGTCATAGAAACCAAAGCCGGGTCACAGAAACCAAAGCCGGGTCATAGAAACCAAAGCCGGGTCACAGAAACCAAAGCCGGGTCATAGAAACCAAAGCCGGGTCACAGAAACCAAAGCCGGGTCATAGAAACCAAAGCCGGGTCACAGAAACCAAAGCCGGGTCATAGAAACCAAAGCCGGGTCACAGAAACCAAAGCCGGGTCATAGAAACCAAAGCCGGGTCACAGAAACCAAAGCCGGGTCATAGAAACCAAAGCCGGGTCACAGAAACCAAAGCCGGGTCATAGAAACCAAAGCCGGGTCACAGAAACCAAAGCCGGGTCATAGAAACCAAAGCCGGGTCACAGAAACCAAAGCCGGGTCATAGAAACCAAAGCCGGGTCACAGAAACCAAAGCCGGGTCATAGAAACCAAAGCCGGGTCACAGAAACCAAAGCCGGGTCATAGAAACCAAAGCCGGGTCACAGAAACCAAAGCCGGGTCATAGAAACCAAAGCCGGGTCACAGAAACCAAAGCCGGGTCATAGAAACCAAAGCCGGGTCACAGAAACCAAAGCCGGGTCATAGAAACCAAAGCCGGGTCACAGAAACCAAAGCCGGGTCATAGAAACCAAAGCCGGGTCACAGAAACCAAAGCCGGGTCACAGAAACGAAAGCCGGGTCATAGAAACCAAAGACGGGTCACAGAAACCAAAGCCGGGTCAAAGAAACCAAAGCTGGATAAACCAAAGCAGGGTCACAAAAACCAAAGCTGGGGCACAGAAACGAAAGCCGGGTCAGAGAAACCAAAGCCGGGTCACAGAAACCAAAGCCGGATCACATGAACCAAAGCCGGGTCACAGAAACTAAAGCCGGGTCACATAAACCAAAGCCGGGTGACAAAAACCAAAGCTTGGTCACAGAAACCAAAGCCGGGTCACAGAAACCAAAGCCGGGTCACACAAATGTAGGCCGGGCCTACTTGCGCCCTACTTGCGCCCTACTTGCGCTCTAGTTGCACCCTAGTTGCACCCTAGTTGCGCCCTAGTTGCGCCCTACTTGTGCCCTAGTTGCGCCCTAGTTGCGCCCTAGTTGCGGCCTAGTTGCGCCCTATTTGCGCCCTAGTTTCACCCTGGCTGCGCCCTAGTTGCGCCCTAGATACGCCCTAGTTGCACCCTAGTCGCGCCCTAGTCGCGCCCTAGTTGCGCCCTAGTTGCGCCCTAGTTGCGCCTCAGTTGCACCCTTTTTGCGCCCTTATTGCACCCTACTTGCGCCCTACTGGCACCCTACTTGCGCCCTATTTGTGCCTTAGTTGGGCACTAGCTACGCCCTAGTTATGCGCTAGTTGCGCCCTAGTCGCGTCCTACTTGTGCCCTACTTGCGTGCTAGTTGCGCCTTAGATGCGCCTTAGTTGCGCCAAACTTGCACACTAGTTGCACCCTACTTGCGCCCTAGTTGCGCCCTAGTTGTGCCCTAGTTGTGCCCTAGTTGCGCCCTGGTTGCGCCCCGGATGCACCCTAGTTGCACCCTAGTTGCACCCTACTTGCGCCCTGGTTGCGCCCCGGTTGCCTCCTAGTTGTGCCCTAGTTGCGCCCAAGTGGCACCCTACTCGAGCCCAAGTCGCGCCCTATTTGCGCCCTAGTTGCGCCCTAGTTACACCCTTGCTGGGCCCTAGTTGTGCCCTAGTTGCGCCCTAGTTGTGCCCTAGTTGCGTCCTAGTTGCACCCTAGTTGCGCCCTAGTTGCGCCCTAGTTGCAACCTAGTTGCGCCCTACTTGCATCCTATTTGCACCCTTCTTGCGCCCTATTGGCGCCTACTTGCACCCTAGTTTCGCCTTAGTTGGGCTCTAGCTATGTCCTAGTTGTTCCCTAGTTGCACCCTAGTTGCGTTTTACTTACGCCCTACTTGCGCCCTAGTTGCACCCTTGTTGCGCCCTAGTTGCGCCCTAGTTGCACCCTAGTTGCGCCCTAGTTGCACCCTAGTTGCACCCTAGTTGCGCCCTAGTTGCGCCCTAGTTGCGCCCTGGTTGCACCCTGGTTGCACACTAGTTGCGCCCTAGGTGCGCCCTACTTGCGCCTTAGTTACGCCCAACTTGCGCACTAGTTGCGCCCTAGGTGCGCCCTACTTGCGCCTTAGTTACGCCCAACTTGCGCACTAGTTGCGCCCTAGGTGCGCCCTACTTGCGCCTTAGTTACGCCCAACTTGCGCACTAGTTGCGCCCTAGGTGCGCCCTACTTGCGCCTTAGTTACGCCCAACTTGCGCACTAGTTGCGCCCTAGGTGCGCCCTACTTGCGCCCTAGTTGCGCCGCAGTTGGGCACTAGCTACGCCCTAGTTGTACCCTAGTTGCACCCTAGTTGCGTCCTACTTGTGCCCTACTTGCGCCCTAGTTGCGCCTTAGTTGCGCCCTAGTTGCGCCCTAGTTGCGCCTTAGTTGCGCCCTAGATGCGACCTAGTTGCGCCCTAGTTGCGCCCTAGTTGCGCCCTAGTTACGCCCTAGTTGCGCCCTAGTTGCGCCCTAGTTGCGCCCTAGTTGTGCCCTAGTTGCGCCCTAGTTGCGCCCTAGTCGCGCCGTAGTTGCGCCCTAGTTGCGCCCTAGTTGAGCCCTAGTTGCACCTCAGTTGCACCCTATTTGCGCCCTTATTGCACCCTACTTGCGTCCTACTGGCACCCTACTTATGCCCTAGTTCTGCCTTAGTTGGGCACTAGCTACGCCCTAGTTGTGCCCTAATTGCGCGCTAGTTGCGTCCTACTTGTACCCTACTTGCGCGCTAGTTGCGCCTTAGTAGCGCCTTAGTTACGCCCAACTTGCGCACTAGTTGCACCCTAGTTGCACCCTAGTTGCGCCTTTGTTGCGCGCTAGTTGCGCCCAACTTGCACACTAGTTGCACCCTAGTTGCGCCCTAGTTGCGCCCTAGTTGCCCCCTAGTTGCGCCCTAGTTACACCCTAGTTGCGCCCTACTTGCGTCCATCTTGCGCCCTACTTACGCACCAGTTGCGTCCTAGTTGCGCCCTACTTGCGCCCTAGGTGCGTTTTAGTTGCGCACTGGTTGCACCCTAATTGTGCCCTTCATGCACCCTTATTGCAAAAACCTTACACCCTACTGGCGCCCTACTCGCGCCCTAGTTGCGCCTCAGTTGGGCACTAGCTACGCCCTAGTTGTGCCCTAGTTGTGCCCTAGTTGCGCCCTAGTTGCATTTTACGTACGCCTTACTTGCGCCCTAGTTGCACCCTAGTTGCGCCATACTTGCACCCTAGTTGCACCCTAGTTGCGCCCTGAGTGCGCGCCCTAGTTGCACACAAGTTACACCCTACTTGCGCCTTACTTCCACCCTACTTGCGCCCTAGTTGCGCCTATGTTGGGCACTAGCTACGCCCTAGTTGTACCCTAGTTGCGCCCTAGTTGCGTCCTACTTGTGCCCTTTTTGCGCCCTAGTTGCGTCCTAGTTGCGCCCTAGTTGTGCCCTAGTTGCGCCCTAGTTGCGCCCTAGTTGGGCCCTCGTGGCACCCTAGTTGCGTCCTAGCTGCGCCCTAGTCGCGCCCTATTTGCGCTCTAGGTGCGCCCTAGTTGCGCCCTAGTTGCGCCCTAGTTGCACCCTATTTTCCTCCTTATTGTACCCTACTTGTGCCCTACTGGCATCATACTTACGCCCTAGTTATGCCTTAGTTGGGCACTAGCTACGCCCTAGTTCTGTCCTAATTTCGCGCTAGTTGCGTCCTACTTGTGCCCTGCTTGCGCCCTAGTTGCGCCTTAGTAGCGCTTTAGTTGCGCCCAACTTGCACACTAGTTGCACCCTAGTTGCGCCCTAGTTGCGCCATAATTGTGCCATACTTGCGCTCTAGTTGCATCCTAGTTGCACCCAACTTACGCCCTATTTGCGCCCTAGTTGCACCCTACTTGCGCCCTAGTTGCGCTCTAGTTGCGCCCTACTTGCGCCCTAGTTGCGCCTTAGTTGCGCCCTAGTTGTGCCCAACTTGCACACTAGGTGCATCCTAGTTGTCCCCTAGTTGCGTCCTACTTGCGCCCTAGTTGCGCCCTAGTTGCGCCCTACTTGCGCCCTACTTGCGCCCTACTTGCGCCCTAGTTGCGCCCTAGTTGCGCCCTACTTGTGCCCTAGGTGCGTCCTAGTTGCGTCCCAGTTGCACCCTAGTTGCACCCTTCTTGCGCCCTTATTGCATCAAACTTGCACCCTAGTGGCGCCCTACCTGCGCCCTAGTTGCGCCTCAGTTGGGCACTAGCTACGCCCTAGTTGCACCCAGTTGCGTCCTAATTGCACCCTAGTTGCGCCCTAGTTGCGCCTTAGTTGCGCCCTATTTGCACCCTAGATGCGCCCAAGTCGCGCCCTAGTCGCGCCCTAGTTGCGCCCTAGTCGCGCCCTAGTCACGCCCTTGTCGCGCCCTAGTTGGCCTTAGTTGCGCCCTAGTTGCACCCTAGTTGCACCCTAGTTGTGCCCTAGTTGCGCACTAGTTGTTCCCTAGTTGCTTCCTAGTTGCGCCCTATTTGCGCTCTAGTTGCGCCCTAGTTGCGCCCTAGATGTGCCCTAGTTGCGCCCTAGTTGCGCCCTACTTGCGCCCTAGTTGCGCCCTAGTTGCGGCCTAGTTGCGCCCTAGTTGCGCCCTAGTTGCGCCCTAGTTGCTCCCTAGTTCCGCCCTACTTGCGTCCTACTCTCGCCCTAGTTGCGCCTCAGCTGGGCACTAGCTACACCCTAGTTGTACCCTAGTTGCACCCTAGCTGCGTCCTACTTGTGCCGTACTTGCGCCCTAGTTGCGCCTTAGTCGCGCCTTAGTTGCGCCTTAGTTGCGCCTTAGTTGCGCCCTAGTTGTGCCCAAGTTGCGCCCTAGTTGCGCCCTAGTTGCACCCTAGTTGCGCCCTGGTTGCGCCCTATTTGCGCCCTGGTTGCGCCCTAGTTGCGCCCTAGTTGCACCCTAGTTGGGCGGTAGATGCGCCCTAGTTGCGCCCTCGTTGCGCCCTCGTTGCGGCCTTGTTAGGCCCTCGTTGCGTCCTTGTTGCGCCCTAGTTGCGCCCCACTTGTGCCGTAGTTGCGCCCTACTTGCGCCCTACTTGCGCCCTAGTTGCGCCCTAGTTGCGCTCTAGTTGCGCCCTAGTTGCGCCCTAGATGTGCCCTAGTTGCGCCCTAGTTGCGCCCTCGTTGCGCCCTCGTTGCGGCCTTGTTAGGCCCTCGTTGCGTCCTTGTTGCGCCCTAGTTGCGCCCCACTTGTGCCGTAGTTGCGCCCTACTTGCGCCCTACTTGCGCCCTAGTTGCGCCCTAGTTGCGCTCTAGTTGCGCCCTAGTTGCGCCCTAGATGTGCCCTAGTTGCGCCCTAGTTGCGCCCTCGTTGCGCCCTCGTTGCGGCCTTGTTAGGCCCTCGTTGCGTCCTTGTTGCGCCCTAGTTGCGCCCCACTTGTGCCGTAGTTGCGCCCTACTTGCGCCCTACTTGCGCCCTAGTTGCGCCCTAGTTGCGCTCTAGTTGCGCCCTAGTTGCGCCCTAGATGTGCCCTAGTTGCGCCCTAGTTGCGCCCTAGTTCCGCCCTAGTTGCGTCCTAGTTGCGCCCTAGTTACGCCCTAGTTGCGCCCTAGTTACGCCCTTGTTGCGCCTTAGTTGTGCCCTAGTTGCACCCTACTTGCGCCCTACTTGCGCCCTAGTTGCGCCCTACTTGCACCCTAGTTGCGTCTTAGTTGCGCCCTAGTTGCGCCCTAGTTGCGCCTCAGTTGCGCACTAGGTACGTCCTAGTTGTACCCTACTTGCACCCTAGTTGGGTCCTACTTGTGCCCTATTTGCGTCCTACTTGCGCCTTAGTTGCGCCCTAGTTGTGCCCTAGTTGCGCTATAGTTACGCCCTAGTTGCGTCCTAGTTGCGCCCTAGTTACGCCCTAGTTGCGCCTTAGTTGCGCCCTAGTTGCGTCCTAGTTGCACACTAGTTGCGCCCTAGTTGCCCCCAGTTGCGCCCTAATTGTGCCCTAGTTGCGTCCTAGTTACCCCCTAGTTGAGCCCTAGTTACGCCCAAGTCGCGCCCTAGTCGCGCCCTAGTCCCGCCCTAGTTGCGCCCTAGTTGCAAACTAGTTGCACCCTAGTTGCGCCCTAGTTGTGCCCTAGTTGCGCCCTAGTTGTGCCCTAGTTGCAACCTAGTTGCGCCCTATTTGCGCTCTAGTTGCCCCCAGTTGCGCCCTAATTGCGTCCTAGTTGCGTCCTAGTTGCGCCCTAGTTGTGCCCTAGTTGCGCCCTAGTTGCGCCCAAGTCGTGCCCTAGTCGCGCCCTAGTCGTGCCCTAGTTGCGCACTAGTTACACACTAGTTGCACCCTAGGTGCGCCCTAGTTACGCCCCAGTTGCACCCTAGTTGTGCCCTAGTTGCGTCCTAGTTGCGCCCTAGTTGCACCCTAGTTTCGCCCTAGTTGCGCCCTAGTTGCACCCGGGCGTCCTAGTTGCGCCCTAGTTTTGCCCTATTTGCACCCTAGTTACACCATAGTTACGCACTAGTTGCGCCCAAGTTGCTTCCTATTTGCGCCCTAGTTGCGCCCTAGTGGCGCCCTACTCGTGCCCTACTGGCGCCTACTTGCGCCCTAGTTGCGCCTCAGTTGGGCACTAGCTACGTCCTAGTTGTCCCATAGTTGCGCCCTTAGTTGCGTCTTACTTACGCCATAGTTGCGCCTTAGTTGTGCCCTAGTTGCGCCCAGCTTACAGACTAGTTGCACCCTAGTTGCGCCCTAGTTGCACCCTAGTTGCGCCCTAGTTGCACCCTAGTTGCGCCCTAGTTGCGCCCTAGTTGCGCCCTCGTTGCGCCCTCGTTGGGCCCTAGTTGCACCCTAGTTGCCCCCAGTTGCGTCCTAATTGCGTCCTAGTTGCGCCCTAGTTGCCCCCAGTTGCGTCCTAATTGCGCCCTAGTTGCGCCCTAGTTGCGTCCTAGTTGTGCTCTAGTTGCGCCCTAGGTGCGCCCTAGTTGCGCCCTAGTTGCGCCCTCGTTGCGCCCTCGTTGGGCCCTAGTTGCGCCCTAGTTGCCCCCAGTTGCGGCCTAATTGCGTCCTAGTTGCGCCCTAGTTGCGCCCTCGTTGCGCCCTCGTTGGGCCCTAGTTGCACCCTAGTTGCCCCCAGTTGCGTCCTAATTGCGTCCTAGTTGCGCCCTAGTTGCCCCCAGTTGCGTCCTAATTGCGCCCTAGTTGCGCCCTAGTTGCGTCCTAGTTGTGCTCTAGTTGCGCCCTAGGTGCGCCCTAGTTGCGCCCTAGTTGCGCCCTAGTTGCGCCCTAGTTGCGCCCTAGTTGCGTCCTAGTTGCGCCCTAGTTGCGCCTAGTTACGTCCTAGTTACGGCCTTTTTGTGCCTTAGTTGTGCACTAATTGCGCCCTACTTGCGCCCTACTTGCGCCATAGTTGCGCCCTACTTGTACCCTAGTTGTGTCTTAGTTGCGCCCTAGTTGCGTTCTAGTTGCGCCCTTCTTGTATCCTTATTGCACCCTACTTACACCCTATTGGCGCCCTACTTGCGCCCTAGTTGCGCCTCAGTTGGGCACTAGCTACGCCCCAATTGTGCCCTAGTTGCGCCCTAGTTGTGTCTTTCTTGCGTCCTATTTTCGCCCCAGTTGCACCCTAGTTCCACCCAACTTGCACCCTACTTGCGCCCTAGTTGTGCCCTAGTTGCGCACTAGTTGTGCCCTGGTTGCGCACAAGTTGCAACCTACTTGCGCCCTACTTGCGCCCTAGTTGCGCCCTAGTTACGCCTTCGTTGGGGACTAGCTACGCCCTAGTTGTACCAATGTTGCGCTCTAGTTGCGTCCTAATTGTACCCTATTTGTGCCCTTGTTGCGCCCTCGTTGCGCCCTTGTTGTGCCCTAGTTGCGCCCTAGTTGCGCTCTGGTTGCGTCCTAGTTACGTCCTAGTTGCGCCCTAGTTGCGCCCTAGTTGCGATCTAGTTGTGCCCTAGTTGCGCCCTTCTTGCGCCATACTTGCGCCCTATTTGCCCACTAGTTGCATCTTAGTTGCGCCCTAGTTGCGCCCTAGTTGCGCCTCAGTTGGGCACTAGCTACGCCCTAGTTGTACCCTACTTGCGCCCTAGTTGCGTCCTACTTGTGCCCTATTTGCGCCCTAGTTGCGCCCTAGTTGCGCCTCAGTTGGGCACTAGCTACGCCCTAGTTGTACCCTACTTGCGCCCTAGTTGCGTCCTACTTGTGCCCTATTTGCGCCCTAGTTGCACCTTAGTTGCGCCCTAGTTGCACCCTAGTTGCGCCCTAGTAACGCCCTAGTTGTGCCCTACTTGCGCCCTAGTTGCGCCCTAGTTGCGCATCAGTTGCGCCCTAGTTGCGCCCTAGTTGCGCCCTAGTTGCGCCCTAGCTGCCCCCACTTGCGCTCTAATTGCGCCCTAGTTGCGCCCTAGTTGCACCCTAGTTGCGCCCAAATCGTGCCCTAGTCGCGTCCTAGTCTCGCCCTAGTTGCGCCCTATTTACGCACTAGTTGCACCCTAGTTGCGCCATAGTTGCGCCCTAGTTGTGCCCTAGTTGCGCCATAGTTGCGCCCTTGTTGCGCCCTAGTTGCGCCCTAGTTGCGTCCTATTTGCGCCATATTTACGCCCTACTGGCGCCTACTTGTGCCCTAGTTGCGCCTCAGTTGGGCACTAGCTACGCCCTAGTTGTACCCTAGTTGCGCCCTAGTTGTGCCCTAGTTGCGCCATAGTTGCGCCCTTGTTGCGCCCTAGTTGCGCCCTAGTTGCGTCCTATTTGCGCCATATTTACGCCCTACTGGCGCCTACTTGTGCCCTAGTTGCGCCTCAGTTGGGCACTAGCTACGCCCTAGTTGTCCCATAGTTGCGCCCTTAGTTGCGTCTTACTTACGCCCTAGTTGCGCCTTAGTTACGCCCTAGTTGCGCCCAACTTGCAGACTAGTTGCACCCTAGTTGCGCCCTAGTTGCGCCCTAGTTGCGCCCTAGTTGCACCCTAGTTGCGCCCTAGTAGCGCCCTACTTGCGCCCTCGTTGCGCCCTCGTTGCGCCCTAGTTGCACCCTAGTTGCGCCCTAGTGGCGCCCCAGTTGCGCCCTAATTGCGCCCTAGTTGCGCCCTAGTTGCGCCATAGTTGCGCTCTAGTTGCGCCCTAGTTGAGCCTTAGTTGAGCCCCAGTTGCGCCCTAGTTGCGCCCTAGTTGCGCCCTAGTTGCGTCCTAGTTGCGCCCTAGTTGCGCCCTAGTTGCGCCCTAGTTGCGCCTAGTTGCGCCCTAGTTGCGCCCTTGTCGCGCATTGGTTTTGCCCTAGTTACGCCCTACTTGCGCCCTACTTGCGCCCTAGTTGCGCCCTACTTGCATCCTAGTTTCGTCTTAGTTGCACCATGGTTGCGCCCTAGTTGCGCCATTCTTGCACCCTTATTGCACCCTACTTACACCCTATTGGCGCCCTACTTGCGCCCTAGTTGCGCCTCAGTTGGACACTAGCCACACCCTAATTGTGCCCTAGTTGCGCCCTAGTTGCGTCTTACTGGCGCCTTACTTGCGCCCTAGTTGACACTGGTTGCGCCCTACTTGCACCCTAGTTGCGCCCTAGTTGCGCCCTAGTTGCGCCCTAGTTGCGCACTAGTTGCGCCCTGGTTGTGCACAAGTTGCAACCTACTTGCACCCTACTTGCACCCTACTTGCGCCCTAGTTCTGCCTCAGTTGGGGACTAGCTACGCCCTAGTTGTACCCTAGTTGCGCCCTGGTTGCGTCCTACTTGAACCCTATTTGTGCCCTAGTTACGCCTTAGTTGCGCCCTAGTTGCGCCCTAGTTGTGTCCTAGTTGTGCCCTAGTTGCGCCATAGTTGCGCCCTAGTTGCGTCCTAGTTGCGCCCTAGTTGCCCCCTAGTTGTGCCCTAGTTGCGCACAGGTCGCGCCCTAGTCACGCCCTAGTTGCGCCCTAGTTGCGCCCTACTTGTGCCCTAGTTGCGCCCTAGTTGCGCCCTAGTTCCGCCCTAGTTGCCCCCAGTTGCGCCCTAATTGCAACCTAGTTGCACCCTAGTTGCGCCCTAGTTGCGCCGTAGTTGTACCCTTGTTGTGCCCAAGTCGCGTCCTAGTCGCACCCTAGTCGCGCCCTAGTTGTGCGATAGTTACGCACTAGTTGCACCATAGTTGCGCCCTAGTTGCAACCTAGTTCCGCCCTAGTTATGCCCTAGTTGCGTCCTAGTTGCGCCCTAGTTGTGCCCTAGTTGCCCCCTAGTTGCACCCTTGTTGCGCCCGGGTGCCCTAGTTGCGCCCTAGTTGTGCCCTACTTGCACCCTAGTTGCACCCTAGTTACGCACTAGTTGCGCCCTAGTTGCGTCCTAGTTGCGCCCTAGTTGCGTCCTTGTTGCGCCCTACTTGCGCCTTTCTGGCGCCTACTTGCGCCCTAGTTGCGCCTCAGTTGGGCACTAGCTACGCCCTAGTTGTCCCCTAGTCACGTCCTAGTTGCGTCCTACTTGCGCCCTAGTTGCGCCTTACATGCGCCCTAGTTGCGCCCAACTTGCACACAAGTTGCACCCTAGTTGCACCCTAGTTGCGCCCTAGTTGCGCCATAGTTTCACCCCAGTTACGCCCTTGTTCCGCCCTCGTTGCGCCCTCGTTGCGCCCTAGTTGCGCCCTAGTTGCGCCCTAGTTGCGCCCTAGTTGCGCCCTAGTTGCGCCCTAGTTGCGCCCTAGTTGCGCCCTAGTTGCGCCCTAGTTGCGTCCTAGTTGCGTCCTAGTTGCGCCCTAGTTGCGCCTTAGTTGTGCCCTAGTTGCGCCCTACCTGCGTCCTACTTGCGCCCTCGTCGCGCCCTACTTGCACCCTACTTGCGCCCTATATGTGTCCTAGTTGCACCCTAGTTGCGCCCTTCTTGCGCCCTTATTGCACCCTACTTACGCCCAATTGGCGCCCTACTTGCGCACTAGTTGCGCTTGAATTGGGCACGAGCTACGCCCTAGTTGTACCCTAGTTGTGCCCTAGTTGCGTCCTACTTGTGCCCTACTTGCGCCGTAGTTACGCCTTTGTTGCGCCCTAGTTGCGCCTTAGTTGCGCCCTAGCTGCGCCCTAGTTGCGCCCTAGTTGCACCCTAGTTGGGCCCTAGTTGCGCCCTAATTGCGGCCTAGTTGCACCCTAGTTGCACCATAGTTGTGCCCTTGTTGCGCCCTTGTTGTGCCCTCATTGCGCCCTCGTTGCGCCCTAGTTGCGCCCTAGTTGTGCCCTAGTTGTGCCCCACTTGCGCCCTAGTTGTGCCTTAATTGTGCCCTACTTGCGCCCTCCTTGCGCCCGAGTTGCACCCTAGTTGTGACCTAGTTGTGCCCTACTTGCGCCCTAGTTGTGCCTTAATTGTGCCCTACTTGCGCCCTCCTTGCGCCCGAGTTGCACCCTAGTTGTGACCTAGTTGTGCCCTACTTGCGCTCTAGTTGCGACCTAGTTGCACCCTAGTTGCGCCCTAGTTGCGCCCTAGTTGCGCCCTAGTTGCGTCCTAGTTGCGCCCTAGTTGCACCCCAGTTGTGCCCGAGTTGCGCCCTAGTTGCGCCCTAGCTGTGCCCTAGCTGCACCCTACTTGCGCCCTTATTGCACCCTAGTTGCGCCCTACTGGCACCCTACTTGCACCCTAGTTGTGCCTTACTTGGACACTAGTTTCGCCCTAGTTGTGCCCTAGTTGCGCCTTAGTTGCGCCTTAGTTCCGCCGATCTTGCGCACTAGTTGCACCCTATTTGCGCCCTAGTTGCGCGGTAGTTGCGCCCTAGTTGCGCCCTAGTTGCGCTCTAGTTGCGCCCTGGTTGCACCATACTTACACCCAAGTTGCGCCCTAGCTGGGCTCTAGTTGCACCCTACTTGCGCCCAAGTTGTGCCTAAGTTGCACCCTAGTTGCGCCCAACTTGCACACTAGTTGGACCCTAGTTGCCCCCTAGTTGCACCCTAGTTGCGCCCTTCTTGCGCCCTTATTGCACCAAACTTACACCCTACTAGCGCCCTACTTGTGCCCTAGTTGCGCCTCAGTTGGCCACTAGCTACGCCCTAGTTGTGCCCTAGTTACGTCCTAGTTGCGTCTTACTTGCACCCTACTTGCCCCCTAGTTGCACCCTAGTTGCGCCATACTTGCACCCTAGTTGCGCCCTAGTTGCGCCCTCGTTGCGCCCTGAGTGCGCGCCCTAGTTATGCACAACTTGCACCCTACTTGCGCCCTACTTGCACCCTACTTGCGCCCTAGTTGCGCCTGAGTTGGGATCTAGCCACGCCCTAGTTCTACCCTAGTTGCGCCCTAGTTGCGTCCTACTTGTGCCCTATTTGTGCCCTAGTTGCGCCTTAGTTTTGCCCTAGTTGCGCCCTAGTTACGCCCTAGGTACACTGTAGTTGCGCCCTAGTTGCACCCTAGTTGTGCCACAGTTGCGCTCTAGTTGCACCCAAGTTGCGCCCTAGTTGCGCCCTAGTTGCCCCCAGTTGCGCCCTACTTACATCCTAGTTGCGCCCTATTTGCGCCTTAGTTGCGTCCTAGTTGCGCCCTAGTTGCGCCCAAGTCGCGCCCTTGTCGTGCCCTAGTCGCGCCCTAGTCGCGCCCTAGTCGCGCCCTAGTTGCGCCCTAGTTGCACCTTAGTTGCGCCCTAGTTTCACCCTAGTTGCGCCCAAGTCGCGCCCTTGTCGTGCCCTAGTCGCGCCCTAGTCGCGCCCTAGTCGCGCCCTAGTTGCGCCCTAGTTGCACCTTAGTTGCGCCCTAGTTTCACCCTAGTTGCGCCCAAGTTGCGCCCTAGTTGTGCCCTAGTTGCGTCCTAGTTGCACCCTACTTTCGCCCTTGTTGAGCCCTAGTTGCGCCCTAGACGTGTCCTAGTTGCGCCCTATTTGCACCCTACTTGCGCCCTAGTTGCGCCCTAGTTGCGCCCTACTTGCGCTCTACTCTCGCCCTAGTTGCGCCTCAGTTGGGCACTAGCTATGCCCTAGTTGTACCCTAGTTGAGCCCTAGCTGCGTCCTACTTGTGCCCTTCTTGCGCCCTAGTTGCGCCTTAGTTGCGCCTTAGTTGCGCATTATTTACGCCTTAGTTGCGCCCTAGTTGCGCCCAAGTTGCACCCTAGTTGCACCCAAGTTGCACCCTAGTTGTGCCCTAGTTGCGCCCTAGTTGCGCCCTAGTTGCACCCTAGTTGCGCCCTAGTTGCACCCTAGTTGTACCCTAGATGCGCCCTAGTTGCGCCCTAGTTGCGCCCTAGTTGCGCCCTAGTTGCGCCCTAGTTGCACCCTAGTTGTACCCTAGATGCGCCCTAGTTGCGCCCTAGTTGCGCCCTCGTTGCGCCCTCGTTGCGCCCTCGTTGCACCCTCGTTACGCCCTCGTTGCGCTCAAGTTACACCCTAGTTGCGCCCTACTTGTGCCCTACTTGCGCCCTACTTGCGCCCTAGTTGCACCCTTGTTGCGCCCTAGTTGCGCCCTAGTTACACCCTAGTTGCGCCCTAGTTGCGCTCTAGTTGCGCCCTAGTTGCGCCCTAGTTGCACCCTAGTTGCTCCCTAAATGCGCCGTAGTTACGTCCTAGTCGCGCCCTAGTCGTGCCCTAGTCACGCCCTAGTTGCGCCCTAGTTGCGCCCTAGTTGCGCTCTAGTTGCGCCCTACTTGCGCCCTACTGGCACCCTTCTTGCGCACTAGTTGTGCCTTAGTTGGGCACTAGTTACGCGCTAGTGGTGTCCTAGTTGTGCCCTAGTTGTGTCCTACTTGTGCCCTACTTGCGCGCTAGTTGCGCCTTGGTTGCGCCTTAGTTGTGCCCAACTTGCACACTAGTTGCACCCTATTTGCACACTAGTTGCACCCTAGTTGCGCCCTAGTTGTGCCCTAGTTGCGCCATAGTTGCGCCCTAGTTGCGCCCTAGTTGCGACCTATTTGCGTCCTAGTTCTGCCCTAGTTGTGCCCTAGTTGCGCCCTAGTTGCACCCTAATTACGCCCTAATTGCACTCTAGTTGCGCCCTAGTTGCACCCTAGTTGCGCCCTAGTTGCACCCTCGTTGCGCCCTCGTTGTACCCTAGTTGCGCCCTCGTTGCACCCTTATTGTGCCCTAGTTGCACCCTAGTTGCGCCCTAGTTGTGCCCTAGTTGCGCCCTAGTTTTGTCCTACTTGCGCCCTACTTGCGCCCTACTTGCGCCCTACTTGCACCCTAGTTGTGTCTTAGTTGTGCTCAAGTTTCACCCTAGTTGCGCCCTTCTTGCGCCCTTATTGCACCCTACTTACACCCTACTGGCGCCCTACTTGCGCCCTAGTTGCGCCTCAGCTGGGCACTGGCTACGCCCTAACTGTGCCCTAGTTGCGCCCTAGTTGTGTCTTATTTGCGCCCTACTTGCGCCCTAGTTGCACCCTAGTTGCGCCCTTGTTGCGCCCTAGTTGCGCCCTAGTTGCTCTCTGGTTGCGTCCTAGTTGCGTCCTAGTTGCGCCCTAGATGCGCCCTAGTTGCGCTCTAGTTGTGCCCTAGTTGCGCCCTTCTTGCGTCAAACTTACGCCCTATTTGCACCCAGGTTGCGTCTTAGTTGCGCCCTAGTTGTGCCCTAGTTGCGCCTCAGTTGGGCACTAGCTACACCCTAGTTGTACCCTACTTGCGCCCTAGTTACGTCCTACTTGTGCCCTATTTGTGCCCTAGTTGCGCCTTAGTTGCGCCCTAGTTACACCCTAGTTGCGCCCTAGTTGCGCCCTGGTTGCGCCCTAGTTGCGCCCTAGTTGCGCCCTAGTTGCGCATCAATTGCGCCCTAGTTGCGCCCTAGTTGCGTCCTAGTTACGTCCTAGCTGTCCCCAGTTGCGCCCTAATTGCGCCCTAGTTGCGTCCTAGTTGCATCCTAGTTGCGCCCTAGTTGCGCCCCAGTCGCGCCCTTGTCGCGCCCTAGTCGCGCCCTAGTTGCGCTCTAGTTACGCACTAGTTGCACCCTAGTTGCGCCCTAGTTGCGCCCTAGTTGCGCCCTAGTTGTGCCGTAGTTGCAACCTAGTTGCGCCCTAGTTGCGCTCTAGTTACGCACTAGTTGCACCCTAGTTGCGCCTAGTTGTGCCCTAGTTGCGCCCTAGTTGCGCCCTTGTCGCGCCCTAGTCGCGCCCTAGTTGCGCTCTAGTTACGCACTAGTTGCACCCTAGTTGCGCCCTAGTTGCGCCCTAGTTGCGCCCTAGTTGTGCCGTAGTTGCAACCTAGTTGCGCCCTAGTTGCGCCCTACTTGCCCCCAGTTGCGCCGTAATTGCGCCCTAGTTGCACCCTAGTTGCGCCTAGTTGTGCCCTAGTTGCGCCCTAGTCGGACCCAACTCGCGCCCTAGTCGCGCACTAGTCGCACCCTAGTTGCGCCTGAGTTGCACGCTAGTTGCACCCTAGTTGCGCCCTAGTTGCACCATAGTTGCGCCCTAGTTGTGCACTAGTTGCGTCCTAGTTGCGTCCTAGTTGCGCCTTAGTTGTGCCCTAGTTTCCCCCTAGTTGCGCCCTAGTTGCGCCCGGGCGCCCTAGTTGCGCCCTAGTTGCGCCCTATATGCACCCTAGTTGCACCCTAGTTACGCACTAGTTGCGTCCTAGCTGCGCCCTAGTTGCGCCCTATTTGCGCCCTATTTACGCCCTACTGGCGCCTACTTGCGCCCTAGTTGCGCCCATGTTTTTGTAGATATGCCCTAGTTGTCCCACAGTTGCGCCCTTAATTGCGTCTTACTTACGCCCTAGTTGCGCCTTAGTTGCGTCCTAGTTGCGCCCAACTTGCAGACTAGTTGCACCCTAGTTGCGCCCTAGTTGCGCCCTAGTTGCGCCCTAGTTACACCCTAGTTGTGCCCTAGTAGCGCCCTACTTGCGCCCTCGTTGCGCCCCCGTTGCGCCCTAGTTGCACCCTAGTTGCGCCCTAGTGGCGCCCTAGTTGCGACCTAGTTGTCCCCAGTTGTGCCCTAATTGCGCCCTAGTTTCGCCCTAGTTGCGCCATAGTTGCGCTCTAGTTGCGCCCTAGTTGCGCCTTAGTTGCGCCCTAGTTGCGCCCTAGTTGCGCCCTAGTTGCGCCCTAGTTGCGCCCTAGTTGCGCCCTAGTTGCGCCATAGTTGCGCCCTACTTGCGCCTAGTTGCGCCCTAGTTGCGCCCTTGTTGCGCATTAGTTTTGCCCTAGTTGCGCCCTACTTGCGCCCTAGTTGCGCCCTACTTGCACCCTAGTTGCATCTTAGTTGCACCATGGTTGCACCCTAGTTACGCCATTCTTGCGCCCTTATTGCACCCTACTTACACCCTATTGGCGCCCTACTTGCGCCTTAGTTGCGCCTCTGTTGGGCACTAGCCACACCCTAATTGTGCCCTAGTTGCGCCCTAGTTGCGTCTTACTTGCGCCCTACTTGCGCCCTAGTTGTACCCTGGTTGCACCCTACTTGCACCCTAGTTGCGCCCTAGTTGCGCCCTAGTTGCGCCCTAGTTGTGCCCTAGTTGCGCCCTGGTTGTGCACAAGTTGCAACCTACTTGCACCCTACTTGCACCCTACCTGTGCCCTAGTTGCGCCTCAGTTGGGGACTAGCTACGCCCTAGTTGTACCCTAGTTGCGCCCTGGTTGCGTCCTACTTGTACCCTACTTGTGCCCTAGTTACGCCTTAGTTGCGCCCTAGTTGCGCCCTAGTTGCGCTCTAGTTGTGCCCTAGTTGCGCCCTAGTTGCGCCCTAGTTGCGCCCTAGTTCCGCCCTAGTTGCCCCCAGTTGCGCCCAAATTGCAACCTAGTTGCGCCCTAGTTGCGCCCTAGTGTGCCGTAGTTGCACCCTAGTTGCGCCCAAGTCGCGTCCTAGTCGCACCCTAGTCGTGCCCTAGTTGTGCCCTAGTTACGCACTAGTTGCACCCTAGTTGCGCCCTAGTTGCAACCTAGTTCCGCCCTAGTTATGCCCTAGTTGCGTCCCAGTTGCGCCCTAGTTGTGCCCTAGTTGCCCCCTAGTTGCGCCTTTGTTGCGCCCGGGCGCCCTAGTTGCGCCCTAGTTGTACCCTACTTGCACCCTAGTTGCACCCTAGTTACGCACTAGTTGCGCCCTAGTTGCGTCCTAGTTGCGCCCTAGTTGCATCCTAGTTGCGCCCTACTTGCGCCTTTCTGGCGTCTACTTGCGCCCTAGTTGCGCCTCCG
Source organism: Penium margaritaceum (assembly GCA_023375785.1). Classification (NCBI taxonomy): domain Eukaryota; kingdom Viridiplantae; phylum Streptophyta; class Zygnematophyceae; order Desmidiales; family Peniaceae; genus Penium; species Penium margaritaceum. Next base: position 38,701 of record SZWC01018543.1, read on the forward strand.
TTGGGCAGTAGCTACGCCCTAGTTGTCCCCTAGTCACGTCCTAGTTGCGTCCTACTTGTGCCCTAGTTGCGCCTTACATGCGTCCTAGTTGCGCCCAACTTGCACACAAGTTGCACCCTAGTTATACCCTAGTTGTGCCCTAGTTGCGCCATAGTTGCACCCCAGTTACGCCCTTGTTGTGCCCTCATTGCGCCCTCGTTGCGCCCTAGTTGCGCCCTAGTTGCGCCCTAGTTTTACCCTAGATGCACCCTAGTTGCGCCCTAGTTGCGCCCTAGTTGCGCCCTAGCTGCGCCCTAGTTGCGCCCTAGTTGCGTCCTAGTTGCGCCCTAGTTGCGCCTTAGTTGTGCCCTAGTTGCGCCCTACCTGCGTCCTACTTGCGCCCTCGTCGCGCCCTACTTGCGCCCTACTTGCACCCTATATGTGTCCTAGTTGCGCCCTAGTTGCGCCCTTCTTGCGCCCTTATTTCACCATACTTACGCCCTATTGGCGCCCTACTTGCGCCCTAGTTGCGCTTCAGTTGGGCACTAGCTACGCCCTAGTTGTACCCTAGTTGTGCCCTAGTTGCGTCCTACTTGTGCCCTACTTGCGCCCTAGTTTCGCCTTTGTTGCTTCCTGGTTGCGCCTTAGTTGCGCCCTAGCTGCGTCCTAGTTGCGCCCTAGTTGCACCCTAGTTGGGCCCTAGTTGCGCCATAATTGCGGCCTAGTTGCACCCTAGTTGCACCATAGTTGTGCCCTTGTTGCGTCCTTGTTGTGCCCTCATTGCGCCCTCGTTGCGCCCTAGTTGCGCCCTAGTTGCGCCCTAGTTGTGCCCCACTTGCGCCGTAGTTGCACCTTAATTGTGCCCTACTTGTGTCCTCCTTGCGCCCGAGTTGTACCCTAGTTGTGACCTAGTTGTGCCCTACTTGCACCCTAGTTGCGCCCTAGTTGCACCCTAGTTGTGCCCTAGTTGCGCCCTTGTTGTGCCCTAGTTGCACCTTAGTTACGCCCTACTTGCGCCCTAGTTGCGCCCTAGTTGCACCCTAGTTGCGCCCTAGTCGAGCCCTAGTTGCGCCCCAGTTGTGCCCGAGTTGCGCCCTAGTTGCGCCCTAGCTGCGCCCTAGCTGCACCCTACTTGCGCCCTTGTTGCACCCTACTTGCGCCCTACTGGCACCCTACTTGCACCCTAGTTGTGCCTTTGTTGGGCACTAGCTACGCCCTAGTTGTGCCCTAGTTGCGCCTTAGTTGCGCCTTAGTTGCGCCGAACTTGCGCACTAGTTGCACCCTAGTTGCGCCCTAGTTGCGCCCTAGTTGCGCCCTAGTTGCGCTCTAGTTGCGCCCTGCTTGCACCATACTTGCGCCCTAGTTGCGCCCTAGCTGGGCTTTAGTTGCACCCTACTTGCGCCCAGGTTGAGCCTAAGTTGCGCCCTAGTTGCGCCCAACTTGCACAATAGTTGCACCCTAGTTGCGCCCTTCTTGCGCCCTTATTGCACCAAACTTACACCCTACTGGCGCCCTACTTGTGCCCTAGTTGCGCCTCACTTGGGCACTAGCTATGCCCTAGTTCTACCCTAGTTACGTCCTAGTTGCGTCTTACTTGCGCCCTACTTTCGCCCTAGTTGCACCCTAGTTGCGCCATACTTGCACCCTAGTTGCGCCCTAGTTGCGCCCTAGTTGCGCCCTGAGTGCGCGCCCTAGTTGCGCACACGTTGCACCCTACTTGCGCCCTACTTGCACCCTACTTGCGCCCTAGTTGCGCCTGAGTTGGGATCTAGCCACGCCCTAGGTCTACCCTAGTTGCACCCTAGCTGCGTCCTACTTGTGGCCTATTTGCGCCCTAGTTGCGCCTTAGTTTCGCCGTAGTTGCGCCCTAGTTACGCCCTAGGTGCGCCGTAGTTGCGCCCTAGTTGCGCCCTAGTTGTGCCATAGTTACGCCCTAGTTGCACCGAAGTTGCACCCTAGTTGCGCCCTAGTTGCCCCCAGTTGTGCCCTACTTGCGTCCTAGTTGCGCCCTATTTGTGCCTTAGTTGCGCCCTAGTTGCGCCCTAGTTGCGCCCAAGTCGCGCCCTTGTCGTGCCCTAGTCGCGCCCTAGTCGCACCCTAGTCGCACCCTAGTTGTGCCCTAGTTGCACCTGAGTTGCGCCCTAGTTTCAACCTAGTTGCGTCCTAGTTGCGCCCTAGTTGTGCCCTAGTTGCGTCCTAGTTGCACCCTAGTTGCGCCCTTGTTGCGCCCTAGTTGCACCCTAGACGTGCCCTAGTTGCGCCCTAGTTGCACCCTACTTGCGCCCTAGTTGCGCCCTAGTTGCGCCCTGCTTGCGCCCTACTCTCGCCCTAGTTGCACCTCAGTTGGACACTAGCTACGCCCTAGTTGTACCCTAGTTTAGCCCTAGCTGCGTCCTACTTGTACCCTACTTGCGCCCTAGCTCTGCCTTAGTTGTGCCTTAGTTGCGCATTATTTACGCCTTAGTTACGCCCTAGTTGTGCCCAAGTTGCACCCCAGTTGCGCCCAAGTTGCACCCTAATTGCGCCCTAGTTGCGCCCTAGTTGCGCCCTAGCTGCGCCGTAGTTGCGCCCTAGTTGCGCCCTAGTTTCGCCCTAGTTGCGCCCTAGTTGCGCCCTTGTTGCGCCCTAGTTGCGCCCTTGTTGCATCCTCGTTGCGCCCTCGTTGCGCCCTCGTTGCGCCCTCGTTACGCTCTAGTTGTGTTCCACTTGTGCTGTAGTTGCGCCCATCTTGCGCCCTACTTGCGCCCTACTTGCGCCCTACTTACACCCTTGTTGCGCCCTAGTTGCGCTCTAGTTGCGTCCTAGTTGCGCCCTAGTTGCACCCTAGTTGCGCCCTAAATGCGCCCTAGTTACGTCCTAGTCGCGCCCTGGTCGTGCCCTAGTCACGCCCTAGTTGCGCCCTAGTTGCGCCCCAGTTGCGCTCTAGTTGCGCCCTACTTGCACCCTACTGGCACCGTTCTTGCGCTCTAGTTGTGCCTTAGTTTGACACTAGTTACGCGCTAGTGGTGCCCTAGTTGTGCCCTAGTTGTGTCCTACTTGTGCCCTACTTGCGCGCTAGTTGCGCCTTAGTTGCGCCTTAGTTGCGCCCAACTTGCACACTAGTTGCACCATAGTTCCACCCCAGTTGTGCCCTAGTTGCGCCCTAGTTGCGCCCTGGTTGCGCCCTAGTTGCGACCTATTTGCCTCCTAGTTCTGCCCTAGTTGTGCCCTAGTTGCGCCCTAGTTGCATCCTAGTTGCGCCCTAATTGCACCCTAGTTGCACCCTAGTTGCACCCTAGTTGCGCCCTAGTTGCACCCTTGTTGCGCCCTCGTTGTGCCCTAGTAGCAACCTGGTTGCGCCCTTGTTGCGCCCTAGTTGCGCCCTAGTTGCGCCCTAGTTGCGCCCTAGTTGCGTCCTAGTTGCGTCCTAGTTGCGCCCTATTTGCGCCCTAATTGCGCCCTACTTGCGCCCTACTTGCACCCTAGTTGCTGCTTAGTTGTGCCCAAGTTGCACCCTGGTTGTGCCCGTCTTGCGCCCTTATTGCACCCTACTTACACCCTACTGGCGCCCTACTTGCGCCCTAGTTGCGCCTTAGTTGGGCACTAGCTACGCCCTAATTGTGCCCTAGTTGCGCCCTAGTTGTGTCTTACTTGCGCCCTACTTGCGTCCTATTTGCACCCTAGTTGCGCCCTACTCTCACCCTAGTTGCACCCTAGTTGCGCTCTTGTTGCGCCATAGTTGCGCCCTTGTTGCGCACAAGTTGCAACCTACTTGCACCCTACTTGCACCCTACTTGCGCCCTAGTTGCGCCTCAGTTGGGCTCTAGCTACTCCCTAGTTGTACCCTAATTTCGCCCTAGTTGCGTCCTACTTGTGCCCTATTTACGCCCTGGTTGCGCCTTAGTTGCGCCCTAGTTACGCCCTCGTTGCGCCCTAGTTGCGCCCTAGTTGCGCCCTAGTTGCGCCCAAGTCGCGCTATAGTCGCACCCTAGTCGCGTCCTAGTTGCGCCCTAGTTGCGCACTAGTTGCACCCTAGTTGCGCCCTAGTTGCGCCCTAGTTGCGCCCTAGTTGTGTCCTAGTTGCGCCCTAGTTGCGGCCTAGTTGCGCCCTAGTTGCCCCCAATGGCACCCTGATTGTGCCCTAGTTGCGCCCTAGTTGCGCTATAGTTGTGCCCTAGTTGCACCCAAGTCGCGCCATAGTCGCGCCCTATTCGCGCCCTAGTTGCGCCCTAGTTACGCACTGGTTGCACCCTAGTTGTTCCCTAGTTGCGTCCTAGTTGCACCCTAGTTGTGCCCTAGTTGCGTCCTAGTTGCCGCCTTGTTGCTCCCTAGTTTCCCCCTAGTTGCGCCCTAGTTGCACCCGGGCGCCCTAGTTGCGCCACAGTTGCGCCCTACTTGCACCTTAGTTGTACCCTGGTTATGCACTAGTTGCGCCCTAGTTGCATCCTAGTTGCGTCCTAGTTGCGTCCTAGTTGCGCCCTACTTGCGCCCTACTGGCGCCTACTTGCGCCCTAGTTGCGCCTCAGTTGGACACTAGCTACACCCTAGTTGTCCCCTAGTTGCACCCTCAGTTGCGTCCTACTTGCGCCCTAGTTGCGCCTTAGTTGCGCCCTAGTTGCGCCCAACTTGCACACTAGTTGCACCCTAGTTGCGTCCTAGTTGCGCCCTAGTTGTGCCTTAATTGCACCCTAGTTGCGTCCTAGTTTCGCCCTAGTTGCACCCTCGTTGCGCCCTCGTTGCACCCTATTTGCACCCTAGTTGCGCCCTAGTTATCCCCAGTTGCGCCCTAATTGCGCCATAGTTGCGCCCTAGTTGCGTCCTAGTTGCGCTCTAGTTGCACCCTAGTTGCGCCCTTGTTGCGCCCTAGTTGCGCCCTAGTTGCGCCCTAGTTGTGCCATAGTTGCGCCTAGTTGCACCCTAGTTTTGCCCTTGTTACGACTTAGTTGTGCCCTAGTTGCGCCCTACTTGCGCCCTACTTGCGCCCGTGTTGCACCCTACTTGCACCCTTATTGCGCCCTTATTGCACCCTACTTACACCCTACTGGCGCCTACTTGCACCCTAGTTGCGCCTCAGTTGGGCACTAGCTACGCCCTAATTGTGCTCTAGTTGCACCCTAGATGTGTCTTACTTGCGCCCTACTTGCGCCCTAGTTGCACCCTAGTTGCGCCATACTTGCACCCTAGTTGCGCCCTAGTTGGGCCCTAGTTGCACCCTAGTTGTGCCCTAGTTGCGCCCTGGTTGCGCACAAGTTGCAATCTACTTGCGCCCTACTTGCACCCTACTTGCACCTTTGTTGCGCCTCAGTTGGGGACTAGCTACGCCCTAGTTGTACCCTAGTTGTGACCTAGTTGCGTCCTACTTGTGCCCTATTTGTGTCCTAGTTGCGCCTTAGTGCCGCCATAGTTGCGCCCTAGTTGCGCCATAGTTGTGCCCTAGTTGCGCCCTAGTTGCACCATAGTTGCGCCCTAGTTGCGCCCTAGTTGCGCCCTAGTTGCGCCCTGGTTGCGCCCTACTTGCGCCCTAGTTGCGCCCTAGTTACCCCCAGCTGCGCCCTAATTACGCCCTAGTTGCGCCTTAGTTGCGCCCTAGTTGCGCCCTAGTTGCGCCCTAGTTGCGCCCAAGTCGTGCCCTAGTCATGCCCTAGTTGCGCCCTAGTTACGCCCTAGTTGTGTCCTAGTTGCGCCCTAGTTGCACCCTAATTGCGCCCTACTTGCGCCCTTCTGGCGCCTACTTGCGCCCTCGTTGCGCCTCAGTTGGGCACTAGCTACGCCCTAGTTGTCCCCTAGTTGCGCCCTTGTTGTACCCGGGTGCCCTAGTTGCGTCCTAGTTGCGCCCTAGTTGTGTCCTAGTTGCGCCCTAGTTGCACCCTAATTGCGCCCTACTTGCGCCCTTCTGGCGCCTACTTGCGCCCTCGTTGCGCCTCAGTTGGGCACTAGCTACGCCCTAGTTGTCCCCTAGTTGCGCCCTTGTTGTACCCGGGTGCCCTAGTTGCGTCCTAGTTGCGCCCTAGTTGTGTCCTAGTTGCGCCCTAGTTGCACCCTAGTTGCACCCTAGTTGCGCCCTAGTTGCGCCCTAGTTGTACCCTAGTTGTGCCCTAGTTGCGTCCTAGTTGCGCCCTACTTGCACCCTAGTTACACCCTAGTTACGCACTAGTTGTGTCCTTGTTGCGTCCTAGTTGCGCCCTAGTTGCACCCTAATTGCGCCCTACTTGCGCCCTTCTGGCGCCTATTTGCGCCCTAGTTGCGCCTCAGTTGGGCACTAGCTACGCCCTAGTTGTCCCCTAGTTGCGCCCTAATTGTGTCCTATTTGCGCCCTACTTGCGCCTTAGTTACGCCCTAGTTGCGCCCAACTTGCACACTAGTTGCACCCTAGTTGCGCCCTAGTTGCGCCCTAGTTGCGCCATAGTTGCATCCTAGTTGCGCCCTAGCTAGTTCTTTCCTAGTTGCGTCCTCATTGCGCCCTTGTTGCGCCCTAGTTGCATCCTAGTTGCGCCCTAGTTGCGTCCTAGTTGCGCCCTAGTTGCGCCCTAGTTGCGCCATAGTTGCATCCTAGTTGCGCCCTAGCTAGTTCTTTCCTAGTTGCGTCCTCATTGCGCCCTTGTTGCGCCCTAGTTGCATCCTAGTTGCGCCCTAGTTGCGTCCTAGTTGCGCCCTAGTTGTGTCCTAGTTGCGCCCTAATTGCACCCTAGTTGCGGCCTAGTTGCGCCCTAGTTGCGCCCTTGTTGCGCCCTAGTTGCGCCTTAGTTGTGCCCAAGTTGCGCCCTACCTGCGCCCTACTTGCGCCCTAGTCGCGCCCTATTTGCGCCCTACATGCGCCCTAGATGCGTCCTAGTTGCGCCCTTCTTGCACCCTTATTGCACCTTACTTACACCCTATTGGCGCCCTACTTGCGTTCTAGTTGCGCCTTAGTTGGACACTAGCTACGCCCTAGTTGTACCCTAGTTGCGCCCTAGTTGCGTCCTACTTGTGTCCTACGTTCGCCCTAGTTGCGCCGTTGTTGCGCCCTAGTTACGCCTTAGTTGCGCCCTAGTTGCGCCCTAGTTGCGCCCTAGTTGCGCCCTTGTTCCGCCCTTATTGCGCCCTCGTTGCGCCCTTGTTGCGCCCTTATTGCGCCCTAGTTGCGCCCTAGTTATGCCCCACTTGCGCCGTAGTTGTGCCCTACTTGTGCCATACTTGCGCCCTACTTGCGCCCTAGTTGCACCCTAGTTGCGCCCTAGTTGCGCCCTACTTGCGCCCTAGTTGCGCCCTAGTTGCGCCCTTGTTGCGTCCTAGTTGTGCCGTTGTTGCCCCCTAGTTGTGCCCTAGTTATGCCCTACTTGGGCCCTAGTTGCGCCCTAGTTGCGCCCTAGTTGCGCCCTAGTTGCGCCCTTGTCGCGTCCTAGTTCCGCCCTAGTTGCACCCTAGTTGCGCCTAAGTTGCACCATACTTGCGCACTTATTGCACCATACTTGCGCCCTACTGGCACCCTACTTGCACCCTAGTTGTGCCTTAGTTGGGCACTAGCTATGCCCTAGTTGTGCCCTAGTTGCGCCCTAGTTGCGTCCTACTTGTGCCCTACTTATGCGCTAGTTGCGCCTTAGTTGCGCCATAGTTGCGCTGAACTTGCGCACTAGTTGCACCCTCGTTGCGTCCTAGTTGTGCACTGGTTGTGCCCTGGTTGTGCTCTAGTTCCGCCCTGGTTGCAACCTACTTGCGTCCTAATTGCGCCGTAGTTGCGCTCTAGTTGCGCCCTAGTTGCACCCAACTTGCAAACTAGTTGCACCCTAGTTACGCCCTGGTTGCGCCCTAGTTGTGCCCTAGTTGCATCCTTGTTGTACCATAGTTGCGCCCTCGTTGCGCCCTCGTTGCGCCCTCATTGCGCACTCATTGCGCCCTAGTTGTACCCTTGTTGCGCCCTAGTTGTGCCCTAGTTGCGCCCTAGTTGCGCCCTAGTTGCGCCCTAGTTGCACCCTAGTTGCGCCCTAGTTACGCCCTAGTTGCGCTCTAGTTGCAGCCTAGTTGCGTCATAGTTGCGCCCTAGTTGCGTCCTAGTTCCGCCCTAGTTGCGCCCTAGTTGCGCCCTAGTTACGCCCTACTTGCACCCTAGTGGTTCCCTGGTTGCGCCTTAGCTGTGCCCTAGTTGTGCCATACTTGCGCCCTACTTGAGCCCTACTTGCACCCTAGTTGCGCCATACTTGCACCCTAGTTGCGCCCTAGTTGCGCCCTAGTTGCGCCCTAGTTACACCCTTCTTGTGCCCTCATTGCACCCTAATTACACCCTACTGGCGCCCTATGTGCGCCCTCGTTGCGCCTCAGTTGGGCACTAGCTACGCCCTAGTTGTGCCCTAGATGCACCCTAGTTTTCGTCTTACTTGCGCCCTACTTGTGCCCTAGTTGCACCCTAATTGCGCCCTACTTGCATCCTAGCTGCGCCCTAGTTGAGCCCTAGTTGCGCCCTAGTTCCGCCCTAGTTGCGCCCTAGTTGCGCAATAGTTGCACCCTACCTGCGCCCTACTTGCACCCTATTTGCGCCCTAGTTGCGCCTCAGTTGGGCACTAGCTACGCCCTAGTTGTACCCTAGTTGGGCCCTAGTTGTGTCCTACTTGTGCCCTACTTGCGTCCTAGTTGCGCCCTAGTTGACCCGAAACTTGGCATTCATGTCATGTTCCATGGTCCTGATTCAAATCCACCCACATATTTCGTTTCCATTCACTCCTCAGGTAACTTACAGCATCACAGTCTTTACTCTGTTGATTAAACATTTTCCCAGGTCCATAGCCTATCTTGCTTCGGTGCCAGTCCCCAACCTCGAAAAAAAGGACAGGTCACGACAGGCTCCCTGCCGCCACATGTGACAGATAAAATATTGTCCACCGATTTTCGTCCACCATCACCGCGTCTACTGTCCACCGTCGTCGTGTCCGCTGTCCGACGTCTAGCGCGTCTGCTTTCTAGCGTCTAGCGCGTCCACTGTCCAGCGTCTAGCGCCTCTATTATCCAGCGTCTAGCGCGTCTACTGTCCAAGGTCAGCAGTCCAGCCTCTATCGTCCATCATCTACTGTCCATCCTCTTCCGTCCATCCTCTACCGTCAAGCGTCCACCATTTAGCGGTTGACGGAAGAAAAGAAAAAATGGAGGGGATGACAGACCAGGTTTGCCGGCGAACCGTTTGCAGTTTGCAGGGCCTCAAGAACAGCAAAAAACAAGGGTTTTGACGTCCGCTGCAGAAGAAAGCGCGACAGAAAAATTTGCTAAGTATCGGCGTGGGGGATGTGTCGGCCGACCACGACATCAGGTTGAGGTCGACACGCCAACCCTCAACCCAGCAAGCAGGGTCGAGAGTAAAGCGCAACATAGACTTGCACCCTACATGCGCTCTACTTGCATCCTACTTGCGCCCTACTTGTGTCCTACCTGCGCCATAGTTGCGCCCTAAATCCGCCCTAGTTGTATCCTATTTGCGCCCTACTTGCGCCATAGTTGCGCCCTTATTGCGCTGTATTTGCGCCCTACTTGCGCCCTACTTGCACCCTATTTGTGCCTCAAATTGGCACTAGCTACGTCCTAGTTGCGCCCTAGTTGCACCCTAGTTACGCCCTTCTTCAACCCTCCTTGTGCCCTACTTGCGCCCTACTTGCACCCTACTTGCGCCCTACTTGCACCCTAGTGGCACCGGATTTGCGCCCTAGTTACATCCAAAATGCGCCTCAATTGGGCAGTAGCTACGCTCTAGTTGCACCCTAGTTGCGTCCTTGTTGTGCCCCAGTTGCACCCTAGTTGCGCCCTACTTGTGCCCTAGTTGCACCCTAGTTACACCCTAGTTGCGCCCTGCTTGCACCCTAGCTGCGTCATAGTTGCGCCCTAGTTGCACCCTACTTGCGTCCTACTTGTGCCCTACTTGTGTCCTGGTTGCATCCTAGTTGCGCCCTACTTGCACCCTACTTGCACCCTACTTGCGCCATACTTGCGCCCTACTTGTGCCATACTTGCACCCTAGTTCCGCCCTAGTTGTGCCTTTGTTATGCCCTACTTGCGTCCTACTTGCACCCTATTGCTCCCTAGTTGCGCCCTACTTGCGCCCTATTGATGCCCTACTTGCGCCCTAGTTGCACCCTAGTTGCATCGCAGCTGGGCACTAGCTACACCCTAGTTGCGCCCTAGTTGCACCCTAGTTGTGCCCAATTGTGTCCTACTTACGCCCTACTTGTGCCCTAGTTGTGCCCTGCTTGCGCCCTAGTTGCGCCCAAGTTGCGTCCTGGTTGCGTCTCAGTTCGGCACTAGCTACGCCGTAGTTGCGCACTAGTTGTGCCCTTGTTGCGTCCTAGTTACATCCTAGTTGTGCCCTACTTGCGCCCTACTTGCGCCCTAGTTCCACCCTAGTTGCGTCCTAGTTGCGCCCCACTTGTGCCCTACTTGCGTCCTAGTTGCGCCCAAGGAGCGTTCTAGTTGCGCCCTACTTGAACCCTACTTGCGCCCTACTTGCACCCTAGTTAAGCCCTAGTTGCACCCTAGTTGTGCCCTACTTGCATCCTACTTGCGCCCCACTTGCGTCCTACTTGCGCCCTAGTTGCGCCCTTGTTGCGGACGTAACTCCCGAACCTCCCCGTGCGAAATGCTGAAGAGCCGCATGACCGCACATTGGCTGCAGATGCCCACTGTGGACACCTTATGCGCCAACACAGCTACCGCCCACTAGGCCCAGCTCTCTTGCGCCTCGGCCGAGCAGCGGCGTGGGTCCTGAGCCGAGCAAATCCTTGCCAGCCGGGCGAGGAAGACTCAAGACCAATCCACCAGGCCGCCCAGAGTTTCCCACGCCAGGGGGCGCAGAAAGTACCCAGAACGTGGAATCTCGCCATACTTGGCGCACGTCGCCGCCTCGGCCGCCTCCTTTGCCTTTCAGGTTCCGTGGCCCTCGCTTGGTGCACGTCCAATATTGTGACGTCGAGCAGATAAAATGTGCCAGTCATCCGATCCTCCGGTGACAGGTCAGACCACAGCTCCCCCACGCCCCCCGGCAACAGCAGGATCCCCTCATGTTCCACCTGCACTGGCAGCCGGTGCTCCCTGCATATGTCGGCAAGCTCCTTGTAAATGGAATGGTGGACATGCCAGAATAATTTATATAAAACTGACAGGACTCCCACCAGCTGGAAAAAAAATTCTCATTAAACGGTTCAGCTCTGGCCTGAACTACCTCAGTCGACATACTAACCGTTGCCAATGCACTAACCATTGTCAGCGCCTTAGCCAGTAAAACGGCTATCGGACCGAGTGATCCCCTAATAAACGGTCACCCCACACGCGCGTCCGGCTAGGGCACAAGAAGCCGTTGCTTATTTTGCCTTGCTCTGTTTTGTATATATACGGAGGATGTTTATTCCCTCTAGTTAACCAGAACAGCTCTATTCATCCTGTTCCCTTTGGTTCCGCGGCTTAGCCGCCGTGTTCTCGCTCAGCTTGCATCTCGCTTCCATTGGTTTCTCCTATCACTGTCTCCTCACGACTCTTCGCTTCGCCATCCTCAACCTTTCACTTCCACCGCCCTCCTCGTTCCTCTATCACGTTCTCTCATCCGCGCTCTGTCTACCTTGGAGCTTCAGTTCCTCGCGTCCTCTCGTGACCCTGTAACTAAATTCTTGGGCCGGATCTCACCGCTCTGGTTCCGCCACTTCCCTACGTCACTTCTGCCTGGTTCCGTGCTTCTGCTTGCTTCTGCTCCTGCCGTCCTCACTCATTGCATTCTTTTGACATGGTATCAGAGCATCATGCGACATCACCTGGTGCATCATGACCAAGTCGTTGCTTTGCCGGTACCATTGCGTCCCTTCTCAAGTCTGCACTCCTCCGCCGCCGTCACCGCCACTTCGCACCTCTCCGCTTCATCAGCAGCTGACATCAGCAGCACCTCTTGAAGAGCACCTCGCGCTGAAGCTACGCCTCGTCATTATAAGAAAGCCCTGTGTCCATTCCGCGCTCGTGGCCAATAATTGGTGACCTGTGGTCGACAACAGCTGCCAGCAGTTCCCGAGCCGCTGCCTGGTGTCGACTTCCTGGAAGCTTCCTGCCGCTTGTCAACCGCTGCCTCTCATCTCGTCAACCTTGCAAGCAACCCCGCCCTTCTCTTGTCCCTCGTCAGCCTCATCTACTCCATTCTCGTCATCCACAACAACTCCCTCACATCCATTACCTCGCGCCGCAATCTCGCACAGCCTCGTCAGACGCAGCAGTGTATCTCCCGCTGTCAGGACATCGGACACCACCAATCTTCTTACTCCCACTTCCGAGCCAACTGGGGAACAAGCCGTCACTCTCCTAACGTCACCGGACCAATGCCTCTACTCGCTGCCTGACTTGCTCTCCTGCAAACCAACTTCCTCTAGCTGCCACGATATTGCACACCACCAGTCTTCCTACCAAGCGAAGGGCCAACTGGGAACAAGCCGTCACTCTCATGAAAGCAAAGGAAGTGGTTGTCTCGCCCCGCCTCTTTGCCGCATCATCCTCCAATTCTCCACTCACCACGATCTGCGCCTTCATCATCATCCTCATTCCTCTCTCCTCGCATCATTCTCATCTACCGCCATCGGTGTTATGAGTTTTCAACGTTGACCACACAATGTGAAATCCGTTTTGTCATGGTTTGTGACATATGCCTACTTTGGTTTGTCACTGTACATGGTTACCACGCCGTGTCATTACGTATCGAAGGTCTTTGTGCTTTCTTGTTGACAGCTAGAGTTCCCAAACCACTGTTAGCCCCCTCTGACTATCTGTGATTCGTGTTGTGAGTTGTAAATGTTGACCACATGAAGTGAAATTCTTTGTTCATGGTCAGTGATATATGCATACTTTGGTTGGTCACTGTGCATTGTAGCCACACTGTGCCACTACATATTGAAGGTATTTGTAATTGCTAGTCGATAACTAGTATTCACAAACCATTATCTTTCACCCTGACCATTTGTGACTCATCTTATGAGTTGTCAAAGTTTACCATACTTAGTGACATTATTTGGTCATGGTCAGTGACATATGCCTACTTTGGTTGGTCATCGTGCATGGTATCCACACCGTGCCACAACATATTGAAGCTCCTTGTGCTTGCTATTTGATACTTGGTGCTCCCAAACCATTGTTTCCCCCTCTGACCATTTGTGACTCGTATTATGAGTTGTCAACGTTGACCACACACAGTGGATCTCTTTGGTCAAAGGCAGTACATATGCCTACTTTGGTTGGTCATCGTGCATGGTATCCACACCGTGCCACAACATATTGAAGCTCCTTGTGCTTGCTATTTGATACTTGGTGCTCCCAAACCATTGTTTCCCCCTCTGACCATTTGTGACTCGTATTATGAGTTGTCAACGTTGACCAAACACAGCGGATTTCTTTGGTCAACGGCAGTACATGTGCCTACTTTGGTCGGTCATTGTGCATGGTAGCCAGACCGTGCTACTACTAACTGAAGGTCGTTGTACTTGCTAGTTGAGAGCTGATATTCCCATAGCATTGTTTCCTCCCCTGACCGTTTGTGACTCATGTTATGGTTGGTCAACATTGACCACCCATATTGAAATTCTCTGGTCATGGTAAGTGACATATGCATATTTTGGTTGTTTGGTGTACATATAAGCCACACCGTGCCACTACGTATTGAAGTTCTTTGTCCTTTCTAGTTGATACATAGGGTTGCCAAACAATTGCCTCTCCCTCTGACCATTTTCTACTCGTGTTATAAGTTGTCAATGTTGACCACACATAGTGGACTTCTTCGTTTATATTCAGTGACATGTGCATCCTTTGGTTGGTCACTGTGTACGCTTGCCACACCATGCCACTACTTGTTGAAAATATTTCCACTTGCTAGTTGATAACTAGTGTTCCCAACCAATGGTTTCCCCCACTGTCCATTTGTGACTCGTGTTATGAGTTTTCAACGTTGACCACACACTGTGAAATCCGTTTGGTCATGGTTAGTGACATATGCCTACTCTGGTTGGTCCATGTACATGGATACCACGCTGTGTCACTACGTATTGAAGGTTTGTGTGCTTTCTACTTGATAGCTAGTGTTCCCAAACCATTGTTAGCCCCTCTAAATATCTGCGACTCGTGTTGTGAGTTGTCAACATTGACCACATGAAGTGAAATTCTTTGGTCATGGTCAGTGACATATGCATACTTTGGTTGGTCACTGTGCATTTTAGCCACACTGTGCCACTACATATTGAAGGTAGTTGTACTTGCTAGTCGATAACTAGTATATATAACCATTATCTTCCACTCTCACCATTTGTGACTCGTGTTATGAGCTGTCAAAGTTTACCACACATGGTGACATTCTTTGGTCATGGTTAGCGACATATGCATACCTTGGTTGGTCATCGTGCACGGTATCCACACCGTGCCATAACGTATTTAAGGTCATTGTGCTTGCTAGTTGATACCTAGTGTTCCCAAACAATTGTTTCCCCTTCTGACTATTTGTGACTCGTATTATGAGTTGTCAACGTTGACCACACACAGTGGATCTCTTTGGTCAAAGGCAGTACATATGCCTACTTTGGTCGGTCATTGTGCATGGTAGCCACACCGTGCTACTACTGATTGAAGGGCGTTGTACTTGCTAGTTGAGAACTGACATTCCCGGACCATTGCTTCCCCCTCTGACCGTTTGTGACTCGTGTTATGGTTGGTGAACGTTGACCACCCATGTTCAAATTCTTTGGTCATGGTCAGTGACACATGCCTAGTTTGGTTATTTGGTGTGCATAGTATTCAGACCGTGCCACTACGTATTTAAGTTATTTGTCCTTTCTAGTCCATGCATAGGGTTCCTAAACCATTGTCTCTCGCTGTGACCGTTTTTGACTCGTGTTATGAGTTGTCAATGTTGACCATGCATACTGGATTTCTTCGGTCATAGTCAGTGACGTATTCATCCTTTGGTTGGACACTGTGCACGCTAGCCAAACCGTACCTCTACTTGTTGAAGTTCTTCGTACTTGCTAGTTGACAATTAGTCTTCCAAACCCATTGTTTCCCCCTCTGACCATTTGTGACTCGTGTTTTGAGTTTTCAATATTGACCACACACTGTGAAATTTGTTTGGTCATGGTTAGTGACATATGCCTACTTTGGTTTGTCACTGTACATGGTTACCACGCCGTATCACTACATATGAAAGGTATTTGTGCTGTCTAGTTAATACTAGTGTTCCCAAACCATTGTTACCTCCCTTTGACTATCTGAGACTCGTGTTGTGAGTTGTCAACGCTGACCACATGAAGTGAAATTCGTTGGTCATGGTCAGTGTCATATGCCTACTTTGGTTGGTCATCGTGCATGGCATCCACACCGTGCCAAAACTTGTTGAAGGTCCTTGTGCTTGCTAGTTGATACCTGATGTTCCCAGACCATTGTTTTCCCCTCTGACCGTTTGTGATTCGTATTATAAGTTGACAACGCTGTCCACACACTGCGGAATTCTTTGGTCAAAGGCAGTACATATGCCTACTTCGGTCGGTCATTGTGCATGGCAGCCACACCGTGCTTATACTGATTGAAGGTTGCTGTACTTGCTAGTTGAAAACTGATATTCCCAGACCATTGTTTTCCCCTCTGACCGTTTGTGACTCGTGTTATGGTTGGTGAATGTTGACCACCCATATTGAAATTCTTTGGTCATGGTCAGTAACATATGCCTACATTGGTTTTTTGGTGTGCAAAGTAGCCACACCGTGCCACTGCGTATTGAATTTCTTTGTCCTTTCTAGTCGATACATAGGGTTCCCAAACCATTGTCTCTCCCTCTAACCATTTGTTACTCGTGTTATGAGTTGTCAATGTTGACCACACATAGTGGACTTCTTCGGTCATAGTCAGTGACATATGGATCCTTTGGTTGGTCACTGTGCACGCTAGCCATGTTAGCTACTGAGCTAACCACTTCCGGCAAAGAAGCCGCGAAAGCGAAAAGCTCACAAAGGTTCTTACAACTTCTTCCTTTGCAGGTATGTGTCATGCACCCCAAACTTAATCAGGCATACACTTCACCTTCAAGAGTACTAACGCCTTAGCATTACATCTCAAGAAGAGCTCAAGTCGTCAATACGCAAGAGAGCATCAAGCAAGGGTTGATTGATCGGCATGCAAGACACGTCCTTTTATAGTTGTCTGTCCAGTCCTAGAACTCAAAAGCACATTCCTGGGAAGTGGCCTGAACCAGCCACGTCACCAATAGACTTGCACTGTGGGCTTGACACATAAGCATCCTAGTGTCAAGGTGACAGACCAACCATGTAGCGTCCAAGAAGCTACGGACTTTCTTTCTTGGAAGCTTCCACAGCAAACAAGATATGCATGGGGCCAGGATCGACCTCATGACCTCTCACTTGGCCAAATCAACAAAATGGCCAAGGTAACCACTCACCCACATGGTGTACTCACAGGTCATATCTCACAAGAGACAGAGCATAGTTGAGTCACACTACAACGGATCTAGGGGTCATACCTCCACAAGGGGCAGAGCATTCCTGATCCGTCCTACAACACTGAACAAGGGGCANTCAGTGACCATCATCATTCGTCATCACTTGCGTTGACCATGCCAATACCTTGCCTGCCCGCCTGGTGGAGATCCTTGTCCAGTGGCTTTGTAAGCATGTCAGCCCGGTTGAGCTTGGTACCGACATACTCGAGCTCCACTGTCTGCTTGTAGACCAAGTCTCGAGCATAGTGGTAGCGGATCTCGATGTGCTTTGTGCGCCTCGACAGGACGGGGTTCTTTGACATGTCAATGGCGCTCATGTTGTCAATCTTGATGATCGTCGCCGTTGCTTGTGGTGCCTTCATCTCAGATAGCAAGCTTCGTAACCACTGCATCTCTTTACACACCTCAGCCAAGGCGATGTACTCAGCTTCAGCTGTTGACAGAGAGACACATTCTTGCTTGCGACTTGCCCAACTGACTGCACCTCCATTTAACATACACACAAAGCCGGAGGTAGGTTTTCTGTCATCAATATTCCCTCCCCAATCAGCATCAGTGTAGCACATGAGACGGAGTGATGCGGATCCAGCAATGCCTCCAAACTGGAGGCCTACGTGGTGCGTCCCCTGAAGGTAGCGCATGATGCGCTTCACGGCCTGCCAGTGAAGTGGACCGGGATTGGCCATAAACCGCCTCACCTGCCCAACAGCATGGGCTATATCTGGTCGGGTGGCGACCATAGCATACATCAAACTGCCCACCGCAGACTGATATGGGATGCCAAGCATGTCGGTTTTCTCCGCTTCGTTGGATGGGGACATGGAGGTGGAGAGTTTGCACTCTGAGCTCATGGGTGTGCTGGCAGGTTTGCAATCTGCCATGTCGTATCATTTGAGGATGGAGTCGATGTATTTTGTCTGGTTCATGCTGATTGTACCTGCTACTCTGTCGCGCTTGATGGAAATTCCAAGATAGAAGTCAAGAGGACCCATCTCCTTCATCTCGAATCTGCTACTCAGTTGCCCCTTGAGATCGTCTAGCAGCTGCGTTGAAGAGGAGCATAGAATCAGGTCATCAACGTACAAGGCGACCAACATTGTCCCTTTGTCACTCTCATGCA
>SZWC01018544.1:11997-22101 GCA_023375785.1 Penium margaritaceum
AGGGAGAGAGAGGGAGGGAGAGAGTCAGAGAAAGGGACACATTCACACATACACACACAGACACATGCACATGCACGCACAGACACACACACACACACACACACACACACACACTAGCATCTGCAAACGATCAATGGGCTGTGAGTAATACTGACTCGATCGATGGCGTGGCGAAACCTTACCGGTTGCGGATAATGCTGGCAAAAATGTCGCACTCGCTACATCTTGACGATGTCTGTGGGTTTGCTTGCATTGTTTTAATTTTTTTATAGGCTTGCGTTTGGACAGACGTTGACGTTCATGGGGGGTTTTGGCAGGCCGATGAACATCATGTGTATTGCGTGCAGAAACTGCCGCATTGTGTTCCATATGTGTGCAGATTGACAGCACAAAAATATTCATAAAAAAATATAGGCTGGCAAGGGTTATAGACAAGCAACTTGGAAGAGCATTTTGGCATGGTAGAGATAGGACGTCCTCCACGTAGGGATGAAAATATAGCCGTCAAAATTCTGAACCTTGTATGTTGCTTATCGAACGACGGCCCGTGCTTGACGATGGGAAGATCAACGCGTTTAAGAAGCCGACATGGCTAGCCAGAGCTCGGGAGGGGTGTGCACAGGTTGGGGCATTCGCTCGTGAGGGTCTTGCGTCACTCACAGTGGTCTAGCACCGTGAATAACACTTTTCTATTTCAGTAGGACAATTGTTAGAGGACTGCGCGTTCAACAAGCTGATGTGGCCAGCCAGCGCTCGGCAGGGCCGTACAGCGCCTGGGGCATTGGCTCGCCTGGGGCTTCCGCTGCTCAGTGTGGTCTAGGACTGTGAAGATTATTTTTTTGCTTTCAGTAGGGCAGCTGTTAGAGGACTGCCCGTTTGATGAGCCTCGTCTTTGTAAAAACGAGGCGATGGGTTGGCCGGGTGTCGTTACCCCGCTTCCCAAGCCCCCCCTCCCCCCTGGGCCTGGTCCCAAAAAACTTTGCATCGCTAGCATACTTTGGCCTTTGTAGTAGATTGATGTTGCAATAGGCGACGAGCCGCCATTCCTCTTGTTGCATGCACTTTTCGGGCATGAAAAGGCGGATGTTCCCAACATTCCGTCGTCACTTTTCAAGATACGACTACCATGTCACTCGGTAAGAGCCCCTGCCATCCCAACTGTCGCCAAAAGTATCTTCGCTTTACCCGTAGCGTGGCATACGCTGACGTAACTATTCGCTTCCATGCATGAAGACGAACATGGCACACTCATCTTTGGCTGCTCGCATCCATGGAGACAACATGGTCTACACCCCATTGTTCGACAACAAACCAACGTCACCATGCGGACGGTGGGTCCGCGCCTTCTGCTGGGACTACTTCCAGGCAGTTGGTGGTGAGAGTCCGTGGGCCCAGTGTCGTCTGTGTGACCAGGCCAACGTCCTTCGAACTGTCTCAGCATCCGAGATGGAAACACCACTTGCATGCGGAATCACCTTGCCTACATCCATCAAATCGTCTCCCATAGCATGGTTATCAGCGGGAGGGCTCCACGTTGTCTGTGCCTTATCCTCGGCAACAACGCTGATGGGCCAGTGCCAGAAATGCCACTTCCCCCTATCTGGGACCCCGCTTATTTCCACAGCTGCATCTGGAAATCCAGAGTTGAAGAGGACTCTCCCTTCACCGTCGTTGAGTCCAACTTTTTGCATGAGGCAATTAAGCATGCAAACCCTGCTGCTTAGCTCATGAGTGCTACAACTGTCGCACAGGAAATCAAGGGGAAATTCCCAAAATTTTCAGCAGCTGCCCGCTTAATGCTGGAGGAGTGCATGGGCAACATATCTTTCTGCATGGACGCCTTCACGTCTGACGTCAACGATTCCTACGTCTCCATGATAGCCCATGGCATCTATCGCGACTGGCTGCTCACGCTCCAGTGTGGCTTTGAAGAACTGCATGGTGGGCATGATGCGTATGCATTGAAGCGCGTGTTTCATGACTGTGTGGAGGGATGGGGACTGTGGTAGCATGTGGGAGGGTTGACCATGGACAATGCATCTGCGAATGTGTCCATGGTGAACCGGTTCATGCTGCAGGGTGGCTGGCCCAGGTTCACGTATGGCCACTACGTGCGTTGCTTTGACCACGTACTGAACCTGGGGGTGAACCGCATTTCAAACTGCGTCGAGGTCGACCACGTGGTGTCACTCATCCACGTGCTTGCCAACTTCATCTCCTGCAGCCCTTAGTGTGAAGCTTCGTGCCAGGACTTCTTCCTTGCAAGCCATGGAGCACTTTGCCGCAAGCTGCACGTTGACTCCCGCACCAGGTGGAACTTCATAGTCCACATGCTGCAGCTGGCACGCGACCAGCGCTGCCTACTCGAAGCGTGGCTGGAGGCCAAGGGCCATGGCGACATGCGTCCATCGTCTGGCCAACGGCGCACCATCGACTGCCTCGTGGATCTGCTGGTGCCGTTCAAGGACATGACGGATGACGTGTCTGGTCCTACCCAACCTTTGGTCTAACAGTGTCGTTCTATAACCACCTGCTGGATCATCTGGCGGAGTCTACAGCTGCATTTGAAGAGGGGTCCACAACTCTACCTGTGAGCGCCGCCAACACGAGGCTCTGTCACGTCCAAAAGGTGTTGGCACCTCGTTTCCGCGAAGCTATTATGTACGTCACCGTGTACTTCAACCATGGTGGTGACATCATGTACGTGGGTACGTGGTTGGATCCACGTTTTAGCCGCGCATACTTCAAGGAGACGTACGGTGGGGAGGAGGGAGACCTTCACCCTGAGGACGTCCAGCGCATCGGCCTCAGTATCATGGCGCCCTACGAAGCTGCTTACGTCCTCAACCTCAAGTGGCAGCAGGAAGATGGCGACCCCAAGACTAGGGAATTCCAAATGAGACCGATAGAACGGGGATACCTGTTACGATTCCCACGCAATGTGGTCTCGAAACAAACAGGGATCGTACGGCCCATCGGCAAGTGCGACTGTCGGTATCGCCGAGAGAATGGTTTGCGACCGTCAAAATTCATGGATCTTCCGTTTGAACCGTTTGTACCATGAACCATGTCGTTTACAGTGAAAACCGACTGCGGAGTCTTTGTACGCAAAATGAATCCTATGGCCCATATTCTCCTTGTCCTCAATGCGTTAGTTAAACAACCTCCGTTGAAACTTGGGCCAAAACATAGTTGGAATTGTGAAACGGGGTGTAAATCAAAAGAGCCTTTCATTTCAGCTATGGCTTCTTACAGCTTTTCTATGCAGGGTCATAACAGTGTTTTTGTGAAAGACCCCCATAGCAATAAGGTTCAACCAAATGGAGTTCTTCGGAATATCCTGATGACCCGGCTCATGTTCGTAGGGTTGCATTCATTTATTTGTTTGAACTTGCAAAGAGTCTCGTGGCCGCAACGACCATAGCGTCAATGGGCTTGCTGCAAGCCTTGGAGGTGGTTGCCCTAATGTTGAACGGGGCATGGAGGTGCCCGCCGCAGCGTTCACAAGGGGCCGCCCTCTGGCACGACCAGGACGGTTGACACCTGGCCTGTCACCCCGCGGACGGTTGTTTCCCCTCATGGCGTTGGGCAGACGGCATGGAGGGGCCCTAGAAATGATGGTAGGCTACAGTCGAAAGCAATGAGATGGTGTCTGGCGTGGTGGCCGGCTTTGTAGGACAGCAGGTCAGCGCGCAGCGAGGGCGCTTTGCCACAGCCCTCACTACGCGCTCTGGACTAGCAGCGAGCAGCGAGTACAGTGTGTATGATGCACCGGAGCGCCTAAAATGCACCCTCTAGTTGTTGAAGGACTTTCAGGGCTGGTATTCGCAGATGCGGAGAAAGCTTTCCGAGCAGTTGGTCGTCCGCCACTCACTGCTGGTTGCCATTTCCTTGCTGCTTCTTGTTGCAGTCCTTGTGGTGCCAGGCTTCCTGTAGATCCAACGCTTCCCACCACAGAGCCTGCTCTACTGCTGGCCTCCTTGTAGTGGGTCCATCTCAATGGGGTCAGCTTGTTGGTGCTGTACTTGAGTTGGAAATTCTCCTGATTCTCACGGAAACTCCCTCGATGGTAGCGTAGCACGTCAACGTGCTCAATAGTAGTCACCATCGCTTGGAATTCTGTGATTCCACTCACTGCTAGTGTGTGCTGAATCTTTGCCTTCAAACCGTCATGGAACTTGTCTGCCATCTCCGGCTCGCTCATGTCGTTGATCTCTGAGCACAACGCCAAGAAACGACGCGTGTACCCTTGGACTGAGCTGATCTGCTTTAACTGCTTCAGCCTATTGCGTGCGACCATGGAGGCGTTCACAAGGTCGAATAAATCTCTGATGGCTTGCTCAAACTGCTCCCATGTCGTTGGCACACGTGTTTTAGCTTGTCTCGCGCATGGCTGGCACAGCACGGCATGTTATACAGTTGCATTCCCACCTCCACCTCGAGTAGCCTGCAGGTTCAGCTGCCTCCATCACTCCAATACTACTCTATGTAGCAGTGTCACCGCAAATGACACACGCAAAACATCCTCCTTTGGAGGGTGACCCAGAGTCCTAAAGTAGTTGTTCATGGCAAACAGCCAGGTACGTACACTCGCACCCTTGACTGAGGGATTGAAAGGTTCCGGAGCCTTTGGCTTTGGTCTTAGCTGATTCCTTGACCGGGCCGTTCGAACCTATCCAGCGTCGGTCCCATCCTACAGGTCAGCCATCGTCCCATTGAGTCGCTTGTTCTCCAACTTGAGGGTTCTTAGCTGCTCTAGGATCTGTTGCAGGGCCTGCTCGATGATTCCTCATGATTTTTGGCTATTAGGAATCCTTAGAAAAAATTGGCAGCATTTCAGCAGCAATCGAAAAAAAAATTGCAGCAATTCGGCAGTCCGGGATGAAATCTGACGTCTTCGAAGTGCGTGGGAGTCACTCATCGTCTCCCGCATGTGCACAGCAGACTGTGTGGATGCTCTAGAAATATAGACAAAAATTCTAGAGGTTGGCTCGTGCATTGGCTTCGATGTCTGGTCCAACAATGTCCCCCTCTCTTAGCCTTGACGTTGTTTGGTGTAGTCTGTGCCTTTAGTTCCTTGAACACTGTAGAGCTTTGGCAGCACTTTCACCCAACGTGTGGCTTTGGCTCTGATATCAAATGTGAGAGTGTGTGCTCTCTGGAGATTAAGCCTTAGTGTGTGGAGAGCACAGTTGTAGTGGAAAGATAGACTTGGAGAAGTCCGGAAGCCAGAACTTGAAATGACAGGTGATTGCAGATTAATTACAATGAAAAGAGCACACCTGAAGCCGGTGCCCTACTTGCACCTAATGCCTAGTGCGAGAAGTACTCAATCAGATAGACGGTTTGCCTTTAATCATGTCCGCATGCACGGTAGGCGTGCGCTGCTCTGGCGAGACGCCTCATTGGTCACATATAACTCCCGGTGGTGGGTGTCGTCACCGTGTTGTACACGCCACCGGAGTACTATGACTGTCGCACGGTCGCAGTCACCGATTTTGCTACAGCCGTTGACCGCGTCCGTCGTTGGAGGTCCGCCGCCGAGACAGCCCCTTGGCAGGTGGTTTAATAGTCACGCCACTCGCCGAGAGGGTGACATGCAGCCTTGCGTTACTTGTTCGAAACGCACTTGCAGGGTTGCGTGCAAAGCCCCTCCCCCCTGCCGCGCGACGGCGTGATCCTCACGTTGCCGTCGCTCGCTCGCTCCACCTCCTCCTCGCGTCCGCGAGCCGTCAGGGTTGAGCCAGACCTCACGACGAATTTCCAAAAATCAGAAAAGGCTCGGATGACCTCAAAACCTAGGCGAGGCCCCAAATATGCCAAAAAAACAAGGGCACCTTGTTACAACTGACCTCTGGTGTTCTATTCCAGAAGCTTCTGACACCTTCGACCACTTCCTAGAATCGTCAAGAAGTGTCACAAACCATATCGCTGTTTCTACATTGTTGATTCAACTTCTTGATGGTGCTGGACTTTTACAAAATCGTGCCTCAATGCTCTCGAAGCCCCTTGACTTCTCTGTGGAACTTCTTGAAGCAGCCACTCATGGCGCGACCTTGCACGAGTCACTCGACTCGAGCACGGAGGACCCAACATATGCCTCATTCTCATTCTCGGCATTGTATACATGTGCTCGAGTCACTCACCACTTGTCATTGAAGTACACCTACTAATTTATATGATTTTTCCATTTGTCCTAAATCCTCAAATCGTCTAATATCCCGCACCTCATCCCTGTGAACCACCTATGTTTCGCCCGGCAAAATACGCTGGACCCAACGGAGCCCGCACATTTATGAAACCGTCTATTCTGAATCTAATTTGGGATAGGGTTTGAGTTTAGTTTGTTTCATGCCATGGAAGTTTCTAAAAAGGGCCATTTTGCTCGATCGAGATCGAGCGATGTCCCCTTTTTTCTTTTTTCTTTCGATATGCAAATCCCCTAGGAGGATGTAGGGTTTCTTGTTTTGAGTGGGATTCACCCACGTAAAACATAGACGCTTGTACGTCGGGATAGAAAAATAAGAAATAGGGGTCGTTGCTCCATCGTGACCTTGTGAAGGAGCGAGGACGCCATGAGGCAGGTGGCGGAGAGCGACTTGAATCACTCTCCGAGCATTGTTTTTTAACTTGGGACATGTCTGTTTTTTAAAAGGTGCACGGGGTGTATTGAGCCTATAATTAAATCATGAGAAAATATAATGGAGATCTCAAACCATTCATGTCCGTATTACTCCCTCTTGATTGGTCATTCTAGCCTGTGGGCCCTTATTAGCGTTAATTTGTGTTTAAAAGTGGTCCTCATGCTTCTGGGAATTTACGCCCATGCATTCCATTTGTGACATCACATACACTGTTGTATGCTGCATCACAATCTTTTGTTCGGTGCAAGTGTCTGGTCAAGTATTGATAGGTTCGTGGTATTGTGGTGCAATAGGAATCCCTAGGAATCATCGCTTCCTGAGGTTGCAAAAGGTGAACCTATGGAGAACCAACCATGTCGTGGTTCTCGTGAAGGAATAGGTAACCAACACTTGTCATGGTGCATTGTTGAATCATCAATGGCATTTTTCCTCTTTTGTGATCTAGGCATATTGTAATATGTGGAGTTGGAAAGCAGTGGGGAGCCTCATGAGCTATCACCTTTTCCAGTTCAGATAAGTGACCCGTTGAACGACCAATTACGTCGTGGTACAAGTGATGCGGCGTGTGTCTTGTGAGTTGTCTTTGTAATATTCTTGCCACGTTCAATAACATTTCCACATTCATTGCACATTACATTGCATCCCCATCATCAATTGACAAAGTCGACATGGATAGGACACTTCACATGATTTCTGAAAGACTATCACGGAGTGCATAATATTGTATATATTGCACTATACAATACTTCATGTGCATATGCATCCTATTCATGACATCATGTATGTCATTTTGCACCATGTCACATTGTTTCATTTGGTGCAATTGTCTAGTATAGTGTCGACAACTTGTGGTGTTGGGGTACATTTTGAATCTCCAGGAACCATCATCTTCTGTAGTTTTGAAAGGTGAACCTGTGGTTCTTGTGAAGGAATGTACAGTCCACACTTGTTGCATCATATTGTTGTATCATTGATGGCCGTTGGTGTCATGTGTTGTCGAGGCATTTCGAAATATGTGGAGTTGGCAAGCATTCAGGACACTCATAAGCCATATCCTCCTGCGGTTCAGAAGGGTGAACATTATAAAAGCAACTTTGTTGTAGTACAAGTGGTGCATCATGGTGAAAAAATAGGTTGTGTCTCCTGAGTCATCTTTGTTATGTTCGTGCAACCATCACTTACACATACACATTTAATACACGTTTACATATTAGATACATATCACATCACATGTCCATCATTAATTGACAAAATCAACATGGACAACTGTTTTTCAACATGATTCCACAGACGATCATTAACAGAAGCATGCACTGCACAATACCCCACGTGTTTATGCATCCCATTCATGACATCACATACATCTTTGTGTCATTTTGTGTGAGTGTTTGTTCTAGTGTCATTAGGTCATGGTAATCGGATACAAATGGAATCACCAGGAACCATTGCCTTTGACGATTCAAAAATGTGAACCTGCGGAAGAACCGACCACACCGTGATTCCTGTGGAGAGATGTGCAATCTACACTTGTCGTATTACATTATTGAATCATTGATGGTCGTTGTCTTGTTTCTTTTTTTTTTTTTGTCTAGGAAAACTGTGATATGCGGAGTTGGAAAGCAGTGGGGAGCCTTGTGAGTCATCGCTTCCTGCGGTTCAGATGGGTTGAACCATTGTACTACCAACTACATCGTGATACAAGTGATGCACCATGGTGAAAGAATAGGATGTGTCTTGTGAGTCGTCCTTGTGATGTTCTTACAACCATCACTTACATTTTCACATTCAATACACATTCACATCGGATCCTCATCATCACTTGACAAAGTCGACACAGACGATAAAAAACAAAGACATGGTTCCACATACGATCATGAATGCAAACATCATACTATGCAATGTATAATACACATATGCATCCTATTTGTAACATCACATACATCCTTGTACACCGCATCACATTGTGTTGTTTGATGAAAGTGTCTGAACTGGTGTCGATAGGTTGCTGTGTTTGGGTACAATAGGTTTCCACAAGAACCATCGCCTCCTGTGGTTATGAAAGGTAAATCTGCAGAGAAACAACCAGGCCATGGTTCTTGTGAAGGTATCTTCATTCCACACTTGTTGCATTACATTGTTGAATCATCGATGAACATTTTCGTCTTTTGTTGTCTATGTATACTATGATATGTGAAGTTGGAAAGCAGGAGGTAGCCTCATGAGCCATTGCCTATTGCAGTTCAAAAGGGTGAACCATTGAGCTACCAACTATGTCTTTGTAAAGTGATGCATCACGGTGAAAAAAACAGGATACATTGCATGAGTTATCTTTCTGATTTTTTGCATCCATCACTTATATTTACACATTCAATGTACATCCCACTACATCCACATCATCACTTGAAAAAGGTTCACTTGGATGACGACATTTGACATGATGCCAAAATGATCATCGACAAAAGTATTGCAATGTGCAATACCCAATACACCCATGCATCCCATTTGAGACATCACATACGTCGTTGTGCACCATATCATACAACATTTTTTTGGTGCAAGTGTCTGGTTTACTTTTGACAGGTCTTGTTGTTGGGATACAATAGGAATCCCCAGGAACCATTGCCTTCTATGAAGCTGTAATGTGAACCTCCAGAGAACAAACCACGTCGTTGTTCTTCTGAAGAGATGTGCATTCTACACTTGTTGCATCGCATAGTTCAATCATCAGCGGCCATTTTTGCCTTTAATTATCTAGGCATGTTGTATTACATGGAGTTGGAAAGCAGAGGGGAGCTTAATGAGCCATTGCCTCATGCGGTTCCAAAGGGTGAACCATTGAGCTACCAACCATGTCGTGGTACAAGTGATGTGTTGCAGTGACAGAATAGGTTGTGTCTCGTGATTCTACTTTGTGATGTCTGTGCAAACATCACCTACATTTACACATTCAACATACATCAAAGAGCATCTGCATCGTTACTTGATGAAGTCAACATGGATGAAAACATTTGACATTGTTCCACAGACGATCATTGACAAAACCATTGTACTGCACAACACCCCACTGCATCCCATTTGTGACATCACACACATCATTGTGAACCATTTTTCATTGTGAACCATTTTTCATTGTGAACCATTTTTCATTGTGAACCATTTTTCATTGTGAACCATCTTTCATTGTGAACCATATTGCATTGTGTTGTTTGGTGTAAGTGTCTGGTCTAGTAGTCATGGTGTTGGGGTGCAATGGGAATCCCCAGAAACCATTGCCTCCTGCAATTCTGAAAGGTTAACCTGCGGAGAACTAAGGAACCATCGATGGCCGTTGTCGTCCTTTGTCATCTAGGCATATCATGTGAGAGAGAGAGAGAGAGAGAGAGAGAGAGAGAGAGAGAGAGAGAGAGAGAGAGAGAGAGAGAGAGAGATAGAGAGAGAGAGAGAGAGAGAGAGAGAGAGG